>JAXIVJ010001762.1:0-2500 GCA_036785665.1 Chirona hameri
TATTAAGATAGTTGGCCATTGAAGTTGAGCCGTGAATTGAATGCGGCACTATCATGGAAGCCAGCGTTGCGAAAAGAAAGCTCTTTTCACCACCCACTTGCGATATATCAGAGACAATTAAAACACAAAACATGGCACAATGGATACGTTTGTTGCGTTTCGCAGGAGAAAGTTTATCGACGATTGTTTTATGTATCACTTTCAGCTTCATCCCAGAGTCTCCACGATGGTTCATGTCAGCCAACAAGCCAGACAAGGCGGAACAAGTTTTGAGAAACATTGCCAAGTGGAATAAAAACTAATTTCCCGGAAGAATTGGTAAGCACGGGTAAGGTCCTGAAACTATATTTGAAGGAACTTCTTGGAAGCATTGATTTAATATCAAATAGCCACAACAGATGCTTGGAAATGTTTTTGATGATAACTTATTTCACAGCGTATCAGTACAGTTTCATATTAATGACCAAAGAAACTCACAGGGATCCAAAAAGTAATTTTCAGGTGACGTCACTGGAGGAATGAACATCTTATAGGCATTGGGATGACAACGGCCTGCAGGCTAATCACACAGTCTGATTGTAACGCCATCCTTGCTTGTGGTGGCGTTACCATCAGAATCTTGAGATATAACTTGGTAAACCTCAAGCGACCAAAACCATCTCTCATATTTCGCAAGGGGCCGGATAATTTCGTGAGGTATTTCCAAGGCAGGCGGGGGCCGATATTAAAATTGTGGCCGGCCGTTCGCGGCCCCTATGTTAAAGCAATGGAAGTGGCCCACGCCACGATCGCGGCCCAGAACGTTAGACATTTCAGGAAACGTATTTTTGTGGCGATAATTATTTCTATCCGAGAAAAAAGAACGGCCGAAGGTTGGGGTTGGTGGTATTTAGGGTTCACAACTAGCAATAATACAGAAAGAAACTTGGCAGCTAATTTGAAAAATTATGTGTAGTTGTGCATTACTCTTTACATAATTGATGACCACATAGCAAAACAGATTGTTCAATTGGGACATTTTCGGCCCCGGAGCAAGTTCTTGTAGGGAATATTTTGGCGCCCACTATATATAGTAAGTTCGCACTTTTTAACACCCCTGGCTGTTCTAAGCGGAGCCCCAACTTGCTGGACCGAAGAGCAAATAGTGGGGACCAGGCCAGGACCATCTCCCCAAGCCATCTGCCCCCCCCCACGGCTCCTCCAGATCCTCAGGGACCATTTATGCGCGGAAAGTCGTTTACCAGTTGTTTGTTACAGTTCGGTACATATGTATGTATACAGTTAGTATTATCACATGTACTATTGAGCGCTGACTGCCACCGGTCATCGTGATTTGCTATCCGAGGCTAATGTATATGAAAAACTACCTTCATTTCAATATTTTTGATCATACCGAGATTTGCAACCAGGAAAAGGGATTGCCTGAGGCTTGGCTCCACTCACTGTCTGGTTCCAATATTCAAATTGTATTTTCCATGACCTAAAACAAACATTTCACACAACTTCGCGGCGTCACATGAATGGCCATCGTCATAACGAAGTCATCGTCATCGTATTCGGTTCGTCGTAACGTTGAATTGAATGAATAACATTTTTAGCTTCTTATTCTCTACAAGGCCACATTTAGCGAGCGAGTATTGTATTGTAGCGAGCCACATTTTAAAATTACACCCAAAACAAACAAAGCGGTGTACAAATATAAGTAAAAGAAGAGAAACTTTGAAAAAGCTATATATTTTCCCAAATTTAACATTGAAAGAACGGTGGCCGTGGGGACACCAGAACCTTCCGACAAGTGCAGACGCCGGCTGAGGCTACCCATGCAGACGACAAACACCCTCGTCAAAAGCCGGAAACCGGCGGGGTGTCGTTGTTAGGGGCACACCCGGCCATGAAACGACGCTGTCATCACGACCCAGCGACACCATTACACGTGAGCGCCGGCCAGTGGACTGCGTCACGTACGGCGTTCGGCAGAAACCTCTACGCAGGATCTGACCTAAATCACGTCAGCGGGCGCCGGGCAATGGCCACGGGGCGGCGGAGTCGGCTTCCGGCTGCCGCAGGCATCCACGGGCCGCGGCAGCTGGGTCAGGAGGGAGAGACGAGAGACAGAGTTCGGCAGTGAGCAGGGACGGAAGCAGGCTGGGGCCGAGGCTCCTCACCCGCGAGCCTCAGTCTCAGAGGAAGATTTGTTGTTTGTTTTCTTTGCCAAATTCGTACGGGTGACAAGAAGCCGCGTCAAGTACCATCACCACAAGTCAGGTTGGAAAGGGCAGACCAAGAGAGTATTGTCGGTGATGGCCTTCAAGATTTTCTGTTGTTTTTAGCTCTGTAAATTCATACTGGAGACTGGAAAAGAACGGCATCATCAAGTAGGTCGGAAAGTCTACAAAATCCTTATACCCCTCCTTATATCACATGCTCAGTTAATTTGTTTGTGCATCTGAATACTATACAAATTTGATTTGCACAGTGTTTCAACCGTTTCTTTCTCTCT
>JAXIVJ010001762.1:7500-127648 GCA_036785665.1 Chirona hameri
GAAATACTGGCGGACACTCGAAAGAGTCCGGTAACGCCAGATTCTGGGAAACCAGGAGGGCCAGAATGGCCTCCGCCTCTGGTAAATGCCGTAGGAGGAGTCAGGGTGCTGAGGTGGCGATGTATGCGGGCCAGAATGGCCATCCGCCTCAGATAAATGTCTTAGGAGTCAGGGTGCTGAGGTGGCGTGGATTGGCGATTGGAGCACCACGGAAACCGCAGTAAGTCGTGGATCCCAGCATCAGGGTGCGGCAGGAATGGACCTAGACAGAAAAGCATGTGTGGGGTTATTAATATTTTCGTTTTATTTAATTAAATCTCCGTATAAAAAAGTGAATGCCCGGTATTTTAAACTTAAGCAGATAATCGTATTGAAAAAAATGGTTTCGTTCAAATAATTCGGACAATATTCACTTGTAGCGTTCCACTGGATTTGTATCCAATTATTGATGCACATCAGGGACCTAAATGTCCGCACATACAATGCACTTGACTCATAACGTAGTTTGGCCTTAGGGCTTCACGAACAAATGCATGTAAGCTCCAGCGCTTAACCCACCATTAACTGGGGGAGGGGGTGCTTAACGCCCTTCCCCCTGACGAATTTTCGTAATATCTAAAAAAACAATAGCGCTATCAGCGTGAAATTTCGGTTACCTTATTCGAAATCACATTTACGTCTTGTGTGAAAAAATAAAGACATTTCGTCGAACAAATTTCGAGTTATAGCGAATTTAGTGACATCACTACACACGAGTTTTACAACAAAATCAGCTAAAATGTAACAGACCGTACAAATGCCATATTTTTAGAAAAATGAAATCCCAAAACGTTAAAAGATAGAACATGGCAAGGGCTACAACATGTTTATCTCGGATTTTTGACAACTTCGGTTTTTGACCCCCAAAAAAAATCAAAAAATGTTTTGTTTTTAAATCACAAAAATCACAAAAATGCCCACAAATGCAAATTTTCCAAAGATATTCAAAACGCCGGATTATATGTCAGAGAACCACATATGGGAAACTACCATACATAGTTTCAGAAAGATATCACATTTTGTGTCTGACTTATAGCATCTAAAGTATGGGTAACTCATTACGTCATATTTACAAATGTCGATTTTGACTTTTTGACCAGATACAGATAAATAAATGGCATCAATTTATTTTTTAGACAAAACTGTTCTAGAAACATCACTTTTGATTTTGATTTATCAATTAAATTTGTTGACCTTCATTGCCCTGAACTTGACCCAAACTTGACATTAAATTCATGTAAATGAAGTCAGGTGGTAAAATGACTATCACTATCGAATTATACGTGGAAAATAACTAATAAAACATGTGTTGTATGACTTTCGTAGCTATTTTGAGCATGGTGACCTTTTGCGGCCTGGCCTTGACCTTGATATTGGCCAACAATCTCACTTTAGCTCTTGCGGGATGTGTATCATACCTTTGGCAGCACTTTCGGTTGTCATGGTCGTAATCGAAGGCTTTGGATGGAAAGTATGGGCCATAAACTCAAATACGGCGATTTTGTCTTTTCACCTGACCGTTACCTAACATTTGACCTCACTTTGAAGTTTTGGAGCATGTTTATATTTGTCTCATTGAGAGCTTTCAAATTCCGCCTTGCGCGTCTCGCTGCGATCATTGGTTCGGAAGATAACCAGGGGGCGTTTAACGCCCCCCCCCCCCCCAGTCAATGTGGCGTTTGGCTGAGACCCCAGTCAATGCCGGCTTAAAGCTTGCAAAGGACACTTCCCTCGACTTTGATTTAGAATAATCCTTGTTCTGGAAGGCGAGAGGTATATTGTTGGAATTGCGTGAGGCCACATCTTAGAGCGTGAAAGCGTTGATTTTCCCAACGTTAGGAGTGAATGACCTCAGTTACTTCAGTTATGTCCTGTTGCAGGAAGGCAAGACTGAAGACACGACTACACCTTCCAACACATCTAATGACTTCATGAAGGTCCTGAAAACACCGGTCCTCCTAAAACGAGCGTGCATACTATCTGCGCTATGGTAAAAACATATTTTTCATGACCAACTGTTGTCATGCAACTGAATGCCCATGTTCAATAGCGACTCGTGTTCATCTCTAACTGCCCATTATCAAATATCGTCATGTTTTTTTCCTACCTAACTAATAACTTATCCACCCAGTCGGTCTAAAACCGATCACCGGGGAGGGAGTCCTACATCCGGTAATTTTAGCCAGGCACAAAATATTTACGTTAATCCAGTTTATGTGAATCCGGGCAAGGCAAGCAAGGGAGCGACTTACTTTAACGTTATAATTAATTTGGCAAGTACGACCTAATATAAGCTATCTAAGTTGCATATATTTTATTTAAAAAAAATTGTATTGGTCACATACACATTCACATTGACATGCACATTCCTATGTACATTTGGAGGCGGGCCAGCGTGATTGCCTGGTCAGAACCGACTCTGCTGACCCGTCGAGACAGCGGATGGAGTACAAGCGGGGCCGGGGTAGCTTACCATTTACCGCAACAATAAGGCTGCACTGCCCCGGCCGACCTTGCGCTCTCTTGGATTTGATCATGGGCAGTTAATGACCTCAAAGTAGGTGATCCTCATTGCGTCATTGGGTGCTTACTTTGCTATGGGCGAGGCTTTTTGAACTTCCGAAGAAAACAAAAAAATTGTTGAGTTGCATGATAAATACATTCATGGGCTCTTCCAATGATGAAAGTTCGTCATAGACTCGACACTACGCGTCTCGTCCATGACGAACTTTAATCATTGGACTCTCCCATTAATATATAGAACATGCCACATAATAGCTATCTCGTTCTAGCTATGCCCAAATAGTCTGTTTTGCCATCAGGGCGGTGGTGGCATTAGTGTATTACGGAGTGGGCCTGGTCTCCACCGATCTGGCCGGGGACGTTTACCTCAACTTTATCCTCACCATGCTCATCGAAATCCCGGCCTACGTTGTCTGCTCTTTCTTCATCAATCCGTGAGTAAATCGATTGGCTGTGCATGCAAATAAGATGAATAAACATTAAGCCAATGATTTAAATTATGATGTGTGCTTTACTCTGCTTCCGTCAATTCTTGCTATGGTATGTTATGGTATGCTATGGTATGTTATGATTGCTGAGGTATTATATTGCTTCATACAATATACTGCCTTTTCTCAGGTTTGATAGCCACTTTTTTAATTGACCTCAATTTAAGTGCAGGATGTAACAAGCACGTAGCCAGGATTTTATCAGGGGGGGGGGGGGGGCACGTCAGTGCCGGATCAAATTTCGCTCCTTTTCGTTAGCGAAAGGTTGTTGACCGGGGGGAGGGGGTGTCGGGTCATCGCAGAATCGCATTTTATCTAGTGTGAACTGGTTTGCTCAGGGAGGGGGAGGGGGGGGGGGGGGGGGGGGCATGGCGCCGTGCCCCCTCCCCCCCCCCTCCTTGGCTACGTCCCTGGGATGCAGCAATATTTTGTTTTGGTGTTCAATCTTATCCGCATTTATCACCGGTACCAATGGTGACGACAGCGGAATCGTAAATAGCATCTAGGACAATTATAATCCAATGATGGTCCCTTGTTCGGTCTGTGTGAGGCCTACATCACAAACCAGTGTTGACGATCGTTTTCAGACTGGGCCGGAAGCTGATGTTATCAGGGTCTTTTGCGCTGACTGCCCTGGGCACTATCGGAGCAGGCCTGGTCACAAACGGCGGTGGGTCGTCTACCCTTGTCTGGTCTTGACAACGGCTGTTTGCGTTCTTTAGCTTGATGTTGACGATGGTTCACGTGCTCTGCTTTGGCCGTGACATCAGTGTCTCACGTGCTCTGGTTTGGTCCTGACATCAGTGTCTCACGTGCTCTGGTTTGGTCCTGACATCAGTGTCTCACGTGCTCTGGTTTGGTCCTGACATCATTGTCTCACGTGCTCTGGTTTGGTCCTGACATCAGTATCTCGCGTGCTCTGGTTTGGTCCTGACAACCATCTCTCGTGCTCTGGTTTGGTCCTGAACAGACATGTGCATGGATTCCAAAAATGGATCCCAGGATCTGATCCCTGTGATCTGGATCCGGGATCCACTGAGATCATGTATCCACCCTCTCAGTTTTGCCGTGGGATCCACTGGCATCATAAATCCAACCTTATATTTTTGCCGTGGGATCCACGGGACCATAGAAAAAACATTGTATTTTTGCCGTGGGATCAACTGGGGTCATAGATCCAGGCCAACAAAAGACCCCGTGGGATCCATCAGATCCAGGATATATTAATAAATGTCAGCTGTACAAACAAAACATTCAAATCAATATCACAGGAAAGTTAAAAGCTGAAGCAGCTTCAAAATGTAATATGTAAAAATAATATACATCTTAAAAATCATAGCAATACCAATTACCAATACACAATTCATGGTCGCAGCATGACATAAAATTTATTAAAGAAAAGTTCAACACAGAGCCTCTTGGGCCCATCCGAGGTAGCACCCCCCCCCCCCCCCTCTCCACCAGTCTCGCCCCTTCAAATCACCTTACTCTAACTGCATAAAAGAAGGCTAATCCTCCTAGTATTTATGAACTAATCCCTTCTCTGTAAAGTATTTATCTAATATAATTTTGAAGGAAGCAAGTGTCACTGCATCAGCAACATCCCCTGGTAGCATATTCCAATGTCCTACAACTCTTCTACTGAAAAATTACTGTCATAGCCTAGTCCTACTTTGTTTCATAATGAGTTTATGCTGATGACCTCTACCTTGATTTTCCCTATTGCACTCAAACATTACCCTTAAATATCCAGAATGCTGACCATTTACAAATTTGAAGACTTCAATTAGATCTCCTCTTAGCCTTCTATATATAAGTGAAAACATACCCAATTTCTATAATATATTTTCATAGGGTAAACTACCAAGATAATTAACCATTTCTGTTGCCCTTTTTGAACTCTTTCTAACAACCAGCATCAAACACTTACAGCAACCAAAACGTACCTCCTCCAATCAAGTATTCTAAAAATCTGAAACCAGTGAACACGGAAGACTTTCAAATCCAAACCCAATATCGGAAGGTTCCAATCAAGGACGTATAATCAGTGTGAATGTATAACTGATTACAATGTCAGAAGTTCAATGTCGAATGCTTTCAATGGCATTCATCATATTAACATCTGATCCCAAGCACTTGTTTAGTCCTATGACGTCGTGCCTTTTGGCCAATTGGAATGCGGGAGTAAATGCGTCAGTGAATACAGATGTTGGCGTGCTCTGTTATGCCATACGACACATCGTCAAATTATTATCCATACCAACCACAGGGGTGGTAAAAACGCTTCAAGTGACGCCCACCTAACCTGGTATGGGAAAATTCGTCCCCAGGTATAAGTACCGCGGCATGCACCATGGCGGATCCAGCCTCTCACCGTGAGGGCATCTTTTTGTGGCAAAAAGATGCCCATGCTGAAGAAGCCGCAACGGCGAAATATTCAATATAACTTTTGGCATTTTATATCTTTTAATTAGTATGAGGTTACTGGTTATCTTATTCGATTTATGCAAAAAGATAACCCAATTTTTTTCTCCGCGGATTTGACCCGGTCGCCATATTCAAGCATAAGAAATTCACTTTTCAAATTAAAAAAAAAAAAATGGATTAAAAAAAGAAATTGGGGGGTCAAAAACACAAAATTTCGAAAATCCGAGATCACCATTTTGAAGAGAATGCCATTTACTTTTTTATGTTTTGTATTTGCAATTTGTTTCAAAATTATATTTTTCCACGATTGTTCAAACATTTATCGTTTTTCCACCAAAAATGGCATGACATGGCGTCATTAAAACGTCATTATGTCCCAAAATACTATATCAATTTAATTGGAATTCAGTGAGAAGACGTAGTAATGATGCAGCATAAGGTACAGCAAGTGCCCTTTTTCATGTATTTTTGTTTTTAAAATAATTGCAATGTCCTTTCATATAAAACAATGATCCGTAGGATATAAACTGACTACTGACTGACGAGTGACCATTGTGTCTATTTTATTACGTCATTGTATTAACCCTCGCCCTACAGGAGCTTTTTTCAATTTTCACCTTCGCCCTACGGGGGGTCATAGAAAGACCCCCTGTTAACCCGCACGGCGCTGGGGTCTCCATCCGAACGCCCGGCGCTGGGGGGGTAAATTTTACCCCCCCTCGTATCTTCCGAACCAATAACTGCAGCGAGACGCGCAAGGCGGCGATCGAAAGCTCTCAGTGAGAAGAATCTAACGCGTACCCGAAATTTGTAAAAATAAGGTCACATGTCAGGTCACGGTCAGGTCAAGTGTCAAAATTTAAGTATTTGGGTTTTTGGGCTATACTTTCCATCCAAAGCCTTATATTGCAACTATTATCTCACAAAGTGCTCCCAACTGTATAATGCATCTCCTGCATAAGTAAAAGTGAAATTGTAAGCAAAGGTCAAGGTCAAGATCAGGTCACAAAAGGTCACAGGTCTACGAAAGCCATGCGGCACATGTTGTATGGGATATTTTACACGTATAATTCGATAGAAACAGCCATTTTTACAGCTTGACCCCATATAATGGTCCTCAGGTCAAGGTCAGGTCATAATAATGACAATTTTTTTAAATTAATTAATCTAAATAAACATTGCATGTTTCTAGACTAGTTTTGTCTTAGAAATACAGTGGTGGCATGTATTTGTCTGTATCTGGTCAGTAAAAGCCAAAAAACACAAATTAAAAAAATGACGTCATGAGTTACTTATACTTCGAGAGCTATAAGTCAGTAAAAAATGAGGATATTGCTTTGAAATTTGGTTTAAGCATCGTTCATACTCGGTTCTCTATTATTTCTTCCGTTTTTTTATAAACTTTTGTGGAAATTCTTTCAAAGAAACGTTTTTGCATTTTTGGGGGTCAAAAACCCAAAATGTTACAAATCTCAGATAGCCATTTTAAAGACAATGTTATTCTCTGTCGTTTGACGCCTTTTATTTGCGAGTTGCAATAACATGCTATGCTCTACGATTTTTAAACATTTAACGTTTTTTCACCAAAAATGACATGACATGACGTCACTAAAACGTCATTATCTCCCCAAAATTTTCACGAATTTCAACAAAATTATAACAGAAGACGTAGAATTGATGCATCATGAGGTACCGTAAGTTTCACTGTGATATCTTTCATAGTTTTCAAGTTATTGAGAAAATCAGGGAGGTGGGTAAAATTTACCCCCCAGCGCCGCGCGGGTTAACTTCCAAACCAAGATCAATAGATCAACGCGGTAATAACCAACATGTTGACTGTGATATTTGGAATCTAACGGTATGCAATTTTTAGGTTTCGGGTCAACGAGTGACCTTCCAGGTCAAGTGAATGACATCGATCGACCACGTCCAGAACAGCGATTTGCTCTGTCAGAAAACCTCAAAATGATAAATTGATAAATGTAAATAAAAAGGCAATTTCCTACACCAGTTTTGTCTCAGAAATACAGAATAGGTAATTATGTTTTCGTATCTGGTCAAAAAAAGTCAAAAAAAAGTTATTTAAAAAATGACGTCATGAATTTCTTACACTTAGGGAGCCATCACTCAGTCAAAAATAGAGATATTTCTTTGAAATTTGGTTTAAGTATTTTCCATACTCAGTTCTCTCACATATATTCCGTTTCTTTTAACATCTTTTAAAATTTTGATTTTGTGGTGATTTTTCACACAAAAAACGTTTTTTGTTCTTTTTGGGGGTCAAAAACCTAATATTTCGAAAATACGAGATTGCCATTTTAACCCAATTGACATTGAATATCTTTGCCCAATTGCGTTTTCCATTTGCTTCAAAACTCTGTTTTCTACGATTTTTCAAACATTTATCGTTTTTCCACCAACATGACGTCATCAAAACATCATTATTTCCCAAATTCCTCAACTAATTTCAATGCAATTTGTACAGAATACATATAATTGTTGTATACCCAGCTGCTAAAAATGTCAGGAAGATGCGCCGCATGTCTAAACATTTATGCAAGAAAAACCTCAGGGGTGGGTCGTTTTAGGACACCCTCGTAGGGCGAGGGTTAAGTAGGTTAACTTTTGAGAAACTGAGGTCAGATGTGATCCAAGATTGTAATCAATGCTGGCTCATGAGTCATGAATGCATTGTGGTTTTACCATGGGATCCAATGGGATCCTTACAAAAACATTCTTGAATTATGTCGTGGGATCCACTGGGATCATGGAACCAACCGTGAATTTTTACCGTGGGATCGACGGGGTCATAAATCAAACATTGTATTTTTCTGTGGGATCCACTGGGATCATATATTCAACCTTATATTTTTGCCGTGGGATCTACCGGATCATATATCTAACATTGTATTTTTGCCGTGGGATCCATTGGGATCATAGATCCAACCTTATATTTTGACGTGGGATCCACGGGACCATAGCTCAAACATTGCATTTTTTCCGTGGGATCCACTGGGATCATAGATCCTTCCCTGGGATCCATGCAGATGTCTGGCTGGCATCAGTATATCTCTTGTTCTGGTTTGGTCCTGACATCAGTGTTTCACGTGTTCTGGTGTGATCCTGAGATCAGTGTCTCACGTGCTCTGGTTTGGACCTGACATTAGTATATCTCGTGCCATGGTTTGGTCCTGACATCAGTGTCTCACGTGCTCTGGTTTGGTCCTGACATCAATGTATCTCGTCCTCTGGTTTTGTCCTGACATCATTATCTCTCGTGCTCTGGTTTGGTCTTGACATCAGTATCTCTTGTGCTCTGGTTTGGTCCTGACATCAGTATCTCTCGTGCTCTGGTTTGGTCCTGACAACAGTGTCTTACGTGCTCTGGTTTGGTCCAACTCCTGGCATCAGTGTCTCACGTGCTCGGGTTTGGCCGCGACATCAGTGTCTCACGTGCTCTGGTTTGGTCCTGACATCAATGTCTCACGTGATCTGGTTCGGTCCTGACATCAGTATCTCTCGTGCTCTGGTTTGGTCCTGACACAGTGTCTTACGTGCTCTGGTTTGGTCCAACTCCTGGCATCAGTGTCTCACGTGCTCGGGTTTGGCCGCGACATCAGTGTCTCACGTGCTCTGGTTTGGTCCTGACATCAATGTCTCACGTGATCTGGTTCGGTCCTGACATCAGTATCTCTCGTGCTCTGGGTTGGTCCTGACATCAGTGTCTCACGTGCTCTGGTTTGGTCCAACTCCTGGCATCAGTGTCTCACGTGCTCGGGTTTGGCCGCGACATCAGTGTCTCACGTGCTCTGGTTTGGTCCTGACATCAATGTCTCACGTGCTCTGGTTTGGTCTTGACGTCAGTGTCTCAGTGCTCTGGTTTTGTCGTGATTTCGGTGTCCACGTGCTCTGCTTTGTTCTTGATAACGGTGGTTCACGATGTTCTAGTTTGGCCGGCACATCATACTAATTTCCCAGTCCTCTGGTTGGCCGTAACAACGGTAAATTGTGAACCCCTATTTACTTTGCATAGTCATTAAAATTCAAGTTTTTCTACATAGGTTTTGTGCCTTTCTGCACCCTTAGAGCAGCGGGACTGACAATTAGGCAATCCACTAACTAAAATAATTTAACTTAAACGTAAAAGTTTCAAACCTGGAATCAACCGACGGATGATTCGACCATTGCCAAAAACCATTCCTATACTCATAGAGCCTGCATTACCGTTTCGTAGCGTACCACCTCTGTACCTCCACACCTTGGTGACCCATTCTCCCCTGTACAGGCCTAGAGTGGCTGACGACAACTCTGGCGCTGGTGGGTAAATTCGGCGCATCGTCGGCGTTTGCGCTGGTGTACGTGTACACCGCTGAACTGTACCCTGACGCGCTGAGGTCGGTCGGCGTCGGCGTGGCCTCTGCCACCGGACGGATCGGCTCCATCCTGGCGCCCTTCATCGCTGACCTGGTAACTACTATGTCCCCTTCCGTGCCATTACCAATCTGGTGATTACCCCTCGGCTTCTGTGACTTTGCCGACACATAGGTTCCATGTTTCCTTCTATGCCATTACGACTCCTGCCTGCCCCCTTCTGTGTGATCACCGACACCTACCTCGCCCCTTCTCTATCATTGCCGACCTGGTAATTACCCCTACCTTCTATGACACTGCCGACAACTGCACCACTTCTGAGTTGAATGGACAGTGAAGTGTAGCATCAGCGGTCTAAAGCGGCAATGTACCCACTAACCTCGTTATCCATGTGCATTGTGCATTGTGTCAGCTATCTGCAACTTGTTCGATGCGATCGGCGTTGGCAACTTCTTACGTCATCAGGGAAAACTTTCCGTTCAAACGTTCGTATAAATACTTCAGAGCTCCTCAGTAATTCATTCAATAGCCGTTTTCACGAAGGATTTTACGTTTGGGGCGATTGGGGCGTTTGTGGCGTTTGTGGCGTTTGGGGCGTTTGGAGCAATTGGGTCTATAGCTCTTCAGAACGCAGCTTTTCCCGGTGATTTTTGGTATCAATCGCAACTTTATGAATTAATGTATTTGTATGAAATTCCAATTTCATGATAACACCATAGTATACTTAAAATTAACAATTCTATCTTAAACTAGCTCTGGTGATGGCTGTGGCGGTTTGGGGCGTTTGGTGCGACTCCATCTTGCTCGAATCCCGGAAGTGCGGGGTTCGGGAAATGGTCATATTTTGCAGCGACATGGTTTTCAGGAAAAATAGCTTATTTCAATGAAAACTAGATGAATTAGTCCATGCATATTTTCAGTCATATTCACTTTTGAAAGCAAGGATTAATGATAATTAGCGATTTAGTGTTGATCATTTGTTGTAAGATGACGGGAATGCTGGCTCCGGCTCTGCGCTGGCTCTGCGCAGGCGCTGCCACCCGGTTACCATGGCGACGGGTGGCGGGTAGCCTGACGTCACGATGCACACGTTGCTCCGGCGCTGGCAGGCTGGTCACCATGGCGACCAGCCGGCCGGAGTGGCTCCGGCGCCGGCCGGTCGCGTCACGTTGCGCATGCGCAGAGCCTTAGCCTGCGCCCAGCAATGGCGTCCGTTCGATCAAGAGCAGCCATTTTTGAGTTTTCAGTACCAGTGGCTGCAGAAAGCCCGCATGTTTCATGGGTTTATAAGTGCTTTTTCTGAGGTCTTTTCAGCTTTTTGTAAGATTCATCAATTCAACAATTAATCAAATCAAAACCATTTGGGGTGATTCGAAATGCGTAAGGATTGTTCCGGTTTTCGGAAACCAGCGAAGCTACCGCTCTAAATAGGACGATCTCAGCGGGACGGAGCGACGTTGAAATAGCCGTTATCACGAGGGATTTTACGTTTGGAGCGATTGGGGCGTTTGGGGTGTTTGGGGCGTTTGGGGCGATAGGGTTTATAGCTCGTAAGAACAAGGCTTTTCCCGGTTATTGTTGGTATCAATCGCAATTTTATGAATTAATGAATAAGTATATGCTCCTACAATGCAATACTTCCCGTTAGTTTGCTTTGAATATTCAAATTCAGGAGAAAATCTGGCAATTTTGTGTTGTGTTAGTTCCTTCTACAAAACATACCGCAAACGCCCTAAAAAGAGGCTAAAAGTATACTAGTATACTAGCTTTGATTAAATAAAATACGCAATTGACAGTTAGTTAGGACAAAATTGAAAATATTAATGACAAAGAAATATAATTTTATGATGAAAAATGCAATCAAATGTCAAAAGCATAGACAGGCCTTAATTCATCGTCGCTCCGTCCCGCTGAGATCGTCGAATTTAGAGCGATAACTTCGCTGGTTTCTGAAAACCGGAACAATCCTTACTCATTTACTTAAGCAACGAATCATACCAAATGTTCTTGATTTGATCAATTGATTAATTGATGAATCTCATAAAAAGCTGAAAGAACCTCAGAAAAAGCACTTATAAACCCATGGAACATGCGGGCTTTCTGCAGCCACTGGCACTGAAAACTCAAAAATAGCTGCTCAGATCGAACGGACGGCATGGCTGGGCGCAGACCACGGTCTGCACATGCGCAACGTGACGTCAGGCGACCGGCTGGCTCGTCGCCATGGTAACGAACCGGCTGGCGCCGGAGTCACGTGGTCGCCATGGTTACCGGGCGGCGGCGCCTGCGCGGAGCCGGAGCCAGCATTCTCGTCATTTTACAACAAATGATCAAAACGAAATCGCTAATTATCATTAATCCTTGATATGAAAAAGGAATATGACTGAAAATATGAATGGACTAGTCAATCTAGTTTTCATTGAAAAAAGCTATTATTCCTGAAAATCATGTCGTTGCAAAATATGACCATTTCCCGAACCCCGCACATCCGGGATTCGAGCAAGATGGAGTCTCACCAAACGCCCCAAACTACCACAGCCATCTGGCATCACCAGAGCTAGTTTAAGATTAAATTGTAAATTTTAAGTAAACTATGGTGTTATCATTAAAATGGAATTTCCAGAAAAATGCATTAATTCATAAAATTGCGATTGATATACAAAATCCCCAGGAAAAGCCGTGTTCTTACGAGTTATAGACTCATTTACCCAAAACGCCCCCATCGTCCCAATCGCCCCAATCGCCCCAAACGCCCCAAACGCAAAATCCTTCGTGAAAACGACTAATAGAGGTATTTGCAATCATCCATTGGCTGTGCAGATGTATAGGAAATGCAGCAATCGATAAAGGACCTGAATAGCAGACTCTCGTGTTTTGAATCGTTAACTCGATTACTTGATATTTGTAACTGTCACAACTTCGAAACCCACATAAGGAATATCTCGAATGAGAAATGGGGTTGCACTCGCCTTCCGTATCCTGTTGCCTGCCCCATTGCGTTTGTCTCACCGAAACTCATCTGCCACAATGTGAGAAAATATCACAGGATTATGTGCACCATGCAGTGAATGTGCCTTGTTAGTTGCACGTGTATCATTTGGTCTAGTTTAACGTTCCGTGTTGACATTTGTTTCGTCAGGGCCATGAAAGTGCTACCTTGCCGCTCTGCATATTCGGCGTTTCGGGGCTGGTAGCTAGTGGCTTGACTATGTTTCTACCGGAGACCAGTGGTCACGAATTGCCAAACACCATGGAAGAGGCCATCCAGTTCGGAAGGTATGTAAGGACTGAAACGAGGAGGGCTTAGAAACGAAGCAAAAAGATAATGTATTAATGGTATGCCTATTTTGCACAGTTTCACTCATATCGATGCTGAAGTATGGTTATATGTATGGTTATGCATTTAGCCCACAAAAATATTTCAGAAAATATGCGTCTTGAATGAAGAGCTAATGTTTACTTGTCATTTTATCGTGATGACAGACGCTTTGTCGAATCACCGGAAGCCATTATATAATATAAATATTCACTAAAAATGAGCCCCTCAACAACTGCTGTATTGTCTAGGATAATATCAGGTTTTACACACGATATCGTCCCGTGTGCGCGACAGGGGCCAGCCGCTGCTGCCGGTGCCGTGTCTGACCCTGTGTCATGTCCCGTGTGTGTGTGTGTGCTGCAGGGGCCAGCCGCTGCTACCGGTGCCGTGTCTGATCCTGTGTCATGTCCCGTGTGCTGCAGGGGCCAGCCGCTGCTGCCGGTGCCGTGTCTGATCCTGTGTCATGTCCCGTGTGTGTGTGCTGCAGGGGCCAGCTGCTGCTGCCGGTGCCGTGTCTGATCCTGTGTCATGTCCCGTGTGCCTGCTTCAGGGGCCAGCCGCTGCTGCCGGTGCCGTTTCTGATCCTGTGTCATGTCCCTTGTGTGTGTACTGCAGGGGCCAGCCGCTGCTGCCGGTGCCGTTTCTGGTGGCCCGTCGGCAGCGACGACAGGCGCAGCTGAGGGGGCTCGACGGACCGCAGCTGGACATGTCAACAACAGACGAGGCTCCCGGCTCGGGCGGGAACGCGCTAACAGCCTGACGGAGCTGCGGGAAAATTTCCTTTCAAGAGTGTTAAAGATACACATGGTGTGCGTTGGCACATGGCAAAGGTCAAACTAGTTTCTCCAAAATCTTGGGTGGAGATGTGATCGGGTGGGTTGGGGTTGGAGGTGGGGTGCGGTGGGGTGGGGAGCGGTGATGGAGGTTGTGACATGACGTGATGTAGTGCAAATGACAGGAGAGGCCTGCATAATGTGATGACAGTGATGTAATGGCAATTATGACGTTATGACGTTATGCTTCGTGTGTCAATATTTTAACAAGGTTACGTTGCTGTCGATTTACACACACGACATTGTGCAATCGATATCGACATTACTTTACGAATGCAGCTTAGCGCTTGTCAATTATTACGCAGCTACGTAAATAATAATGTGTTTACGTATAATGCAATTATATCATCACCACTGCAGGGAGTGCCGACATAAAAAACACTTACGTTGTATACCTATGTTGCATGGCTTTCTCTCCTAAGTGTTAGAGCGCCTTTGTGTGTGTTGCTTGAAGAACACTCTCCTTGTCCCTTCTGTCTACGTTTGAGACGATGTCATTGTCTACCTGGGGCATTCCACAGTAAGACAACCAAATATTTCCAAATTTGCCGTCCGACCATTTTTTATTTTCTTGAAAAGCTGTGCACTGGGAGTTTCAAGGGTGGGGAATTCATTGGTGGTGACCAAAAAAAATCCCCCCAAAAAAATCCAAGATATGGCCTTCCGAATGTTCCCCAGGTCACTGTGCAGGCCTAATTTTGACGACCAATAACCCGGAGACTAAAGAAGCGATTTTGATAACTTTTTCGTTTGGATCGGGATTAGTCAAGGAACAATTTGGGAATCACGGATTTCCTATTTTCATTTTTTCACGTGACCTCGTGACCTACTTTTTGCGCCGTGACCTTGACCTGTTGGAAACTCAAATTAACATTTTCGTCTGATGACGATTTGAGCCTCCTTAATGTCCTTTCGTATAAAAAAGTGGAGTTCGACCTGTTAAAACTATTTTTGAGTCTTGCAATGCTGACATAATACGCTGTTTGGACACCTGTCCGTCGATAACTTCGCATCTACTTGACATACGCTTTCGAAACAAAATCCAGAGTGACTCCTGACGACGAAACCTCTCGGTTGGTGCCTGTTACACCGACATCAGGTCGCCATATGACCTGCCAGGCCAATGCAATGTAACGGTCCCAAACAGCGTATTGTGACAACATTGCAAGGCTTAAAAGTAGTTTTACAAGTCGAACCCCACTTTGTATATTTTTTATACGAAAGGACAGCAATGGAACTCAAATCGGCATCAGACGTACATTTTAATTTCAGTTTCCAACAGGTCAAGGTCACGGCGCAAATTTTAGGTCACTAGGTCACGTGACAAAAAAAGAAGAAAATAGAGAATCCGAGATTGGCAAATTGTTCTTCGACTAATCCCGATCCAAACAAAACAAAAGTTAATCAAAATAACCTATTTAGTCTTTGAGTTATTGGTCGTCAAAATTAGGCCTGCACAGTGAACTTGGGAAATTTCGGAACGCCTTATCTTAGAAGATATTTTTTTCGAATTTTTTGGTCAACACCAATGAATTTCCTGCCCTTGAAACCCCCCTCGCCCCCCCCCCCCCCCCCTCCAGTGCACAACTTTTCAAGAAAATTAAAAATGGCCGGACGGCAAATTTGAAATTTTTGGTTGTCTTAGTGTGGAAGTCCCCAAAAGTAGTTTTCGCAGGTCGAACCACACTTTTTATATTTTGTTTTATACGAAATGACATCAATGAAGCTCAAATCGTCATCAGACGAAAATGTTAATTTCAGTTTCAAACAGGTCAAGGGGACGGCGCAAAAAGTAAGTCAGGAGGTCACGTGGCAAACCCAAATCGAAAATCCGTGAATGCCAGATTGTTATTTGACTAATCCTGATCCAAACCAAAATAAAGTTTATCAAAATCGCTTCTTTAGTCTGGGAGTTATTATTCGTCAAAATTAGGCCCGCACAGTGACCTTGGGAAAATTCGGAAGGCCGTATCTTGCTTTGGGGAATTTTTGTTTGCCACCACCAATTAATTCCCCACTCTTGAACCCTCAATGCACCTTTCAAGAAAATTATAAATGGTCGGACGGCACCCACTGGTTGTCTTACTGTGGAATGTCCCACCTCTTGTGTATGCATATTTTGTAGATAAATACTTCGGGAGAACTTTAATCGGCATTGATCTGTGACATTGTCCAGATGTCGATGCCGTTTTGTATTATGCCGATACAATTTCGCGTACATTGCTCACCTATAGTTGCCAAACGTAACGGTTGAACTACTTTGTGATATGAACAAAAATAAACTATCGAGTGTTGTACCGCCGCCGGAGGGTCATCGGTCAGAGGTTGTCTGTTTCTGGAGGAGGGAAGGGGAGGGGATGTCATCTATATGAACCTCGCACGTCTGTCTGGCTTATCTGACTCCCGCCTGGATGCTATCACAGTGGCCTCGCCGATATACAAATCCCACTGAACACGTGCCGCACATAGCTTCTGAAGTGGCCTGCTGTCGGATGACGTT
Organism: Chirona hameri; assembly: GCA_036785665.1. Taxonomy (NCBI): domain Eukaryota; kingdom Metazoa; phylum Arthropoda; class Thecostraca; order Balanomorpha; family Balanidae; genus Chirona; species Chirona hameri. The sequence continues at coordinate 24,001 of JAXIVJ010001762.1, forward strand.
CAAGTGTGTTCAAACAAACACTTGACTGTGGACGATCGCCAGCGACACCAGCTACGACATGGGTTCAGGCAGAGTTGGACTCCTGACATGTTATATACAGTAACACCACAATCACGCCATTGCATTGTCGCGCCATTGTCGTGCCATTGTCACATCCGACGTGACAATTGGGGGTCGGATATCAAAGGGGGCAAGGCGCGGTGGAGGTGTTTAATTCTGACCGTGTTCGGCCTTGGCCTTCTTCGCTGCTTGCCGCTTGTTGGTGTCTTCGTTGTTTCTTCGTTGCCATGGTTTCTTCCGTTAGTCGTTTGCGGGTCCCCAACGTAACATTCATTGTGACAATACTGGAGTAGGCATTCGTAGTGCCTACCAAAGTAAAAACACTGCACTTATGAATATGAGAGGTGACGACCACGGAAGCCGGAAATCAACGGAAAAGCTTTGCTCAGCTATGCGTTATAGTCCAGCTAGACTGCTGACAGCAAAATTAACACAGAATACCACGGCCTTTTGAACCTGCACGAGTTTTGTGTTGTAGTTCGTCACAAATAATAATGATAGGTATACTAATATGGAACACCAATTAACTTGTTTGGGTAGGTACTCAGTTCACTGCAATACCATAGAACTTACAAGTAACAGGAATCATGTCGTTCTGCTATTTAAGGAAGAAATTCACTCAACTCAAGCGACTGGGGAAAAACAGGAAGTACCACCTTTTGCCCCTAACACGGACACCCCCATTTTCAGTAACATTTTAAGGTTGAACTAGTTTTGCCATGTTCATCCTTGGCATATGCCACTGTCCTGTGGATTGCAAACAAAGCTTGCACAGGAACGTTTGATGTGATTAGCAACATAAACATAACCCCCACATTCGTGTATACGGTGCTAGCAAACACGATTTTAACAATAGACTGGCATCGGTAAATACAATTAAACGGACCTCCTTTCTGCACTCATCAAACGATGCCTTCGGTAACCACGATAATGACTTCTGGGTGAATTACCGTGTCACAGCTGTTCCAATAGTATTAGCAACACGAGGAAAATTGCAATTTTCCATTTTACCCCGCTACCCCCTTATTCCCCACCTTTCCGCAGCGCATTTGTCACATTCTCACGCCACTATTGCAAAGCCGTTCGCTTTCCACCTGACGTTTCTTGGCTCATCACCATCGTACACTTATCACTCCGCCACCAACGACTTGGGGTACGGAATGTCCTTGAACTCGTAGAAGTTGTTGATCATCTTGGTGATGGCCCACGGCCCGTAGCTGACCTCAGCAGGCTCTGGCTCTTCGGCGCACGGCAGGCGCACGGACATGTTGGCAGAGTAACGCGGCTCCAGGAAGAACGGCACGGAAAACCTGCCGACAACAATACTGTGGATTCACACAGCCTGCTTTTCATGCACATTTCTGGGGACAAAACTGTAGTAGTTTCACCTGGCCCTCCATCTTGCGTTAGCAGCAATTACGACATCCTAGACCGTTTCGGTTTAGCTATATTGCAAATTTGAAACACTTGCTATCATGTGCGTCGGAAGCGGGGAGGGGACGCATCCCCAAACATTTTCGGACTTTAACATTACGCCTATGGGCGTTGTATGGAAAGAATCGACTTAAAAATGGCTTCGTCCCCCCAACTTTTGGAAGGTGGCGATGCCCTTGCTAAAAGCTATGAAACAAGTCATATTCAAACTTGTTCACTTTCTTATGCGGATGACGTCAAAATTTTCCACAGAATTGAGTCCCCTTCGGACGTTGATTCCCTTCAGGCCGATCTTAGCCGCTTGAGCAAGTGGTCAAAAACATGGCATCTTAAGCTCAATCCAGCTAAATGCAAGACCATCACCTTTACTCTGCGCACATCTCCCATTGCATCTCGGTATGTTTTAGATGGTCATCAACTCGAACGGTGCACCCGCATTAGTGATCTTGGTGTCATACTTGATGTGAAGTTGACGTTTCGTGACCACGTTGATGCATGTGTCAGCAAGGCGAACCGAATGCTAGGCCTGCTCATGCGCAGCATGCAGGTATCATCGTGCATGTCACTGCGGAGATTTGACTACCGTCCTGTTCTATGTGCCTACTATGCCCACGTTAGGTCAATTATTGAATACGGTAGTGTCATATGGGGTGGTGCAGCGGCATCCCACTTGGCCAGATTGGAGAGGCTACAGCACCGTTTTTTTATGTGGCTTGGTGCTAAGACGCATGGCCAGTGTCCCATGGATTATGCATCCCTCACAGAACACTTCCGTTGTGCCTCAATCAAGGCTAGATTTGTACGGGCTGATGTGATGTTTTTGCGTTCTGTGTTTAGCGGCCGGTTAGACTGCACCCACCTGGTGACGGCATTTGCTCTGCTGGCTCCCGGTCGCCGGTCCCGTCAGACAGGGCTCTTCAATGTGCCGTTTGGGCGTGTCAACACTGTGCAAAATAGCTTTAAGATACGTGTTCCCAAACTTATCAATGATTTTATGCTCAAGAAGCCGGCTGAGGACTTTTTCCAGCCATCACAGTTCTTTCGGTCAAATTTGCTTGATTTCGCAGCCAGTGTGGGCACATATATGATGTGAAGTGCAAACGAGATGTTACTTTATGTGTTCATATTCATTTCGATGTTTACACTCATAATATTTTAGGCGACTCTGCTTTACAGCCGTGTACTTTTATTTATACATGCTTTTATTTATCTTTGTTATAATTTATTTATTCATCAGCGAACTAATTTTTATGTTTACATATAGGCATATTTGTGTGTGTATATATGTGCGTGTGTATGTGAGTGTGCATGTTGGGTGGGGTGGGTGGGTGGTGGGGTTTTATTGACTTCGGCCGTTAGTGGGTGATGTTGCCTGTGGCTGATTATGTGCAATAAACTAAACTAAACAAATATTGTTATATTGGTAAATATAAAATTGGGTAAGAGGGTTTTTCTAATTTCGGTACTTTCAAGCTCAAGCAGCAGACAAAAAACAATCTGTCTTCATTGGCAAAAGGTATTCCAGCTATCTGTGTACCATCTCCACTCGTCTGTACCATCACGAAAGCACCAACTGTTGTCTGCATCGCTGAAAACCCTGGCAGTTGCGACATCCACAATTCACTGACCTGTCTACGCCGTGGTCGATGACACGGTGGTTGGTGGCCTTCCACTTGCCGCCGGAGATGGTGGCGAGCATGTCGCCGATGTTGACGACGACGGCGCCTTTCCTGCACGACACCGGCATCCAGGAGCCGTCGTCGCGCTGCAGCTCCAGACCGCTGTAGTCGAACGTCGAGACCATGGTGACGAAGCCGGAGTCGTGGTGAGCCGAACACAGCAACACTGCGTCTGTCCAGGGCAGATGGGGGGGGGGGGGGGGGCGAGGAGGCGGTCAGTGAAGGACCGCACGCGGTCAGCCTGTGTAGCTCAGTCGGGAGAGCGCCGGGTTTATGATCGGAGTCCCCCCCAGCAAGGTGGGTTCGAGATACTCCGGCGTTTGCTATTTGCTCCTGGCGGGGATGACTTGTGCCGGTGACAGCGGCCGAGTATAAGGTTAAATGAGGCCAGCGGGCCGGGTGTACCGTCTGCGTCCCCAGTCGTTAAGGAATGTTAAACTTTCGACACTTATTTCTACCGAGGACCTGTAATTGCTCTATAGGATGTGTGGGAGCGGTGCTTGAACACCGCCCGGCCTTCCCACTGAGTGCGCCTCTGTCCGCCCCACCCATGGGTGCGCCTCTGCGAGGGCGCACCGCCCCGGGTAGCAGGCGGGTCGGCGGCCAAGCGAGCAGGCATTGTTGGACTGGTGCAGACTGCGTGTGGACGGCGCACAGTGGGCGATTACGGCCTGCTGGCGCGACATGGGGTGACAAATATAATTTCAAAAATGACTATTTTATACAGCTCATTTTCAAGCAAAATGTCCATAGCATGAAAGTATAACACCGATTCGCCAATAAATGTGTGTATTTGTATGCATCATGTCTTCAAACACACACTATTGTTCAGCCGCCGATATTGATATGGCGCGCCTCATTCTCATCGCATGGATATATGGTAATGTGAGGGGCGAAGAACGTTTCGTAGAGGCTTCGTGGTATTTTTTCTTGAAATTACAAATCATCAGCAGCCCGAAATACCTATATATGACCTTTTTCATGTGAATTAGCAATTTATATACTCCTAGCATTAACCCTATTTGTAACAGGCTCCTGGCTACCCCTATTTGTAACAAGGGGGGGGGGGCGGATTCCGCCCCCCCCCCGGAGATCTCGAGATCTACCCGTCCGATTTTCAAAAATAAAACGGTGTTTGGTTCCCCTCAACACGATCTACATTTATAAATAATACAAAATATAAATTTGGGATAGGGGGCAACAGGGGGCAAAAACTACAAATTTTAGTGGTATTTTTGATCCAACATAGCTTTCATGTTTATCGACAGATTTTAACACAACTAATAGGAATCGATAGAGATTGAATTGGAAATTGATATATGACGGTGACGTTTGAAAATTCAAAAATCATAGGCGTGTGCAGGTCACTCAATATGGGGGTGAAGTAAATGCGTAATACAAACAAATTTCATGTTTTTTTTAATAAATGAAATGGTATGTGATTGAGACATTAGAAAAAACAGTTATAAATCTTCTTTTTTTTTGCCATAGGCGGTACCAGGTTAGTGAAAAAGGGGGGTAAAATTGGGAAAAATATTAACCGCAGACAAGTTGCTACCCAGCACTATAAATATGTTACTGATCATAGATAGTTCCTTTTTGCATGTTGTACTTCATCATAGGCGTATCCAGGATCCAAACTAGGGCGGCGCAAGACCTTTTGATAAGTATAGTATCCGCTATTATGATACTAACTAGTCAACAGTGACTATTTCACTTACAACTTCAATTAACATTGCTTACCCACCTTTTTACCCTACCTGGACTCGCCTATTATCTTATAATCGTTCGTAGAGTAGCCTGTGGTGCGTGTTTCATCCGAAAACTGCAGTATGTTATGTCATTGTACGCCCATGCCTCTTAGCTTCCTTGCAATAATATGACCCCCTTTCTTCCATTCCTGAGCGCGCCTCTGCAAAAATGACTTTATTCCCTTTTCTGGTCTCATATGTGCATATATTATTATAAGCTAAACTATATTGCGCCGTTATCGCTGGCATATCGTCATCACCATGCCAGTCACCCCCCTTTTCATGTTCCTGAACACGCCCCTGAAACTCTATATGTAATAAATTATGCAAATAATGGAAGCAGAAGCTATCTTGTACATCTTGATAGCTATAAATGCCCCTTACATTTCTCTATTGGCTTCCCGCCAAGCATTGAATACTTCCTGGAACCCCCCCCCCCCCCCTTTTTCAAGCCCCTGAAACCGCCTCTGCCATGCAATTTTGCATGATATTTCATTAACATCAACTAATTTGAACTTGTTGCAATCACGGTAAGCCGATGTAACTCCTTCATACTTGATGCAGTTAGGAAGAAACCGTGAAGATCGCATTTCCGTATTTTCGCCAAATGTCGCCTCCGAACCCACCCAAAATGGTGCCCTGGAACCGCCTCTGTTCAAGTTAAGAACTCAAAATTTTGACTCCAAATGTGAAGTTCAATTCTATAAAAAGTCCCAAAATTGCATGGGCCTGCTCCCAGCCGTTCTGGAGATATCTGCGAAAAACATGAGGGGGGGGGGGCGGAATCCGCCCCCCCCCCCTGTTACAAATAGGGTTAAGTGAGGTATGGTATTTGAAGTGGCTGACCAACAGAACCAAAACTTGAGTTAATCATACAATTTTCATTCCACGTTTCTCCGCTTTGATGAAACATTTGTCTGCCTCGTTAGAGTGTATACTTTGTGCCTGTTAAAAGAAACCTTGCGCGTATTTGCGCTTTTTATTTTGGAGCTGATCTTATAGTGTATGTACATACATCACTATTAACTCTCTGCCATTGCAATGCCCGGATCTCTGCTTTCCCTAGTTAACTGGCCGTACAAAGACATTTTTTTCAAGATTAAAGTAAAAAGATAGTAAATGACAAGGGCTACAAAATGGCTGTCTCGGAATGCCATTTTTTTTTTAACAAACAAACAAAATCCCAAAAGGATTTTGTTTTAAACGGTGCCCTCAAAATCAAACTTTTCAACCATTTTCGAAAACCGGGGAATACACATTGGAGAAACACATATGGCCAATACCCAAACCAAATTTCAAAGCAATATCTTTGTTTTTGACTGACTTATGGCTCCCTAAGTAGAGTAACTCATGACGTCATATCTGTTATTGCGTTTTGGGCTTTTATTGACCAGATACAGGCAAATAAATGCCAGCAATGTATTTCTGAGATAAAACTGGTCTAGAAACATGCCTTTTGTATTTATATTTATCAATTTCAAATTTCGACCTTATGTAACCTGATCTTGATCTGAGCTGATCTTGACACCAACTTCACTTAAATGAGGTCAGATGGTAAAATGACTATTTCTATCGAATTTTACGTGTACAATAGCCCATAACACATGTGTCGCATGACTTCCGTAGATTTTCTGCACATAGTGCAATTTTGTGACCTGACCTTGCCTTGACCTTTGCCAAAAATCTAACTTTAGCTCATGCAGGATGTGTATCATACCTTTGGGAGCATTTTGGGTGACCATGGTTGCAATCAAAGGCCTTGGATGGAAAGTATGGCCCATGCACGCAAATGCCTCGATTTTGATCTTTGACCAGACTTTGACCTAATATGTGACCTCAATTCCATAATTTTGCGCAAGTTTTAGATGCGAGTTGCTGAGAGTTTTCGAATGCCGCCTTGCTCGTCTCGCTGCGAGCATTGGTTTCGGAGATAACGAGGGGGGGCAATATTTACCTCCCCTGTCAATGCCGGGTTAAATAAACCCAGATAAAAGCAAGTGCATATTTTGAGCTCCCTGATTCATCAGCTATCGATTGATATGCTACATGTTCAAACCGATGTCGTAAATTAAAGCAGAAACGCCGTGTCGCGCTAAAAGGTCGTTCTCGCCCACTGTGCGGTGTGGACAATACAGGACCAGTAAAGACGAGTAGCATTTCTTCTTAACAAATGGTAGGATCGGGCAGTGCGCAACAAGCTTTGTTTAGGTCGGGTACTGATCTTGGTAATCCTTCCAACCAAAACCTTTTGACTTTTATTGAATGTACAACATTACATAAAACAGACAGATAGCAAGTGATGCCAGCCGACAGATGGTACATGTTATTGCGTATGGCAAGGCGGTATGTTTACTCAGTTTAGTTCATGGGACCAAATGTGATGTGTAGGTATAAGTTCTGAATTAGCTGAGCACAATTGTTGGCATGCGAAAGCTTGCCAGGCACATTCCAAGTATACCCTAACGATGTAATATCATTGAAAGACTCAATATACTTTAAATACTTACTGAGATGCAAGTTTAGCTTCGTTGTTAAAATTTAACTCATACGCTGTTATACGCGCCCTGGAGGCACTCCGGATAATTACACGCCATGGAGCGGGGGGGGGGAGGATTCCGCCCCCCTAATATCCAGAAAACCACGCAATGTAGCGACAAGCAAAAAACGGTGTTAGATATCTCGAGATAAGCTCTATCGAAGGTATATCAGTCTTTTGTAGGTCAAGTCAATATTAAGGTCACCAGAGGTCATCAAAGTTCAGATTTTCCAGTTTTAGGATTTCGCTCCAGAAACACCAAAATATATCGGGAACTATTATTGCTGGGAAGAAACAGAAGAAAAATACAATCGAAAGCTCTTGAAATATTGAATGGACATAAATCATCAAATTTGAGTTCAAGTTAATAGCATAGGCTCAAGAGGTCATCAAATGTCAAAAAGGCTGTTTTGGCAAAACAGTTTTTCGTAAATAACTTTTTACCTAATAAAGATAAGACATTAATTTTGACTCCGTAGTGTTTTTCTCGTTAACCCGCGAGTTAGTGGGGGTGGGCTATTTTTTGCCCCCCCTCCCGTTATTTTGCAATAGCTCCTAAACAAACACCCGTATCGTCACCAAACTTGCAGTAACTTCTCTCACATCAATTCTACACGTGTTGGTAAAATGAAAAATATGAGGCTATGATAGGTCAATCGGGAATGACGTCAGAGTGATGTCATGTTCTTCGGTTTTTGTTGCAAAATAATGGTTTTCGGAAAACGCTGTCAAGGGTACGATATTTGCGATAAACTAAATTGTATGAATTCAAATTACTGACAATAGAATGGGCTATCAAACTGCAATCTCGGATTTTTGAGTTTTTTGAAATTCAAAATTTTGAGAAATCCAAAGACATTTTTTTTTTTTTAACAAAATTTTCAAGAAAAAATCAGAGTTATCAAAAAACCGGAATATATGTGATTGAGACGTATGCGGTGAATATGTGTACCAAATTTCAAGTCGATATCTTTAAAAATGACCGAGTTATGACCTTTAAATGACAAAAATCGGTCACTTCTCACAGCATTACTATGCATAAAAACACATTTCCATTTTTGCTTTTTACTTCTATTTATATGGAACAAACAATGTTCTAAGGTCATTTTTCGCGTTTTAGACGAAAAACAAACCCATAAACATGTGTTACAACGCCTAATGACCGTAATCTGCAGTTTGACCTCGTGACCTCGGATGACCTTGACCTGACCCAAGGTCATAAACAGCTTAGAAAGGTACTTAGAAGTGTCAGACACACGAATCATACCGATTTATCGACAGCTTATGCGTTTAATATCGCAATTTTGCGTGACAATTCCATCCATCGAGACCTTTTGACACGGTCAAACATTTTGTACTTGACCTGACCTGTGACGTCATCGGTGACCCCGAGGTCAACAATATTATGTTTCCCTCAATACATTTCCCAGGGCTATCGAATGCCGTTTGAATTTTTACATTCGGTCCAGTAGTTCCGGAGGTCAGAGGGGGGGGGGCTAAAAATAGCCCCCCCCCCAGTAAGTCGCGTTATGAAATATACCCCAGTAACTCGCGGGTTAAGGCACTTCTCATCATGTTCATGTTGACCAGTTAAGGTCAGCTTATCAATTTGGGCTCAGGTCAAGGTCAAGTGGTGACCCAAGTATGTATGTTGCATATTGGGAGACGTGTCTCGACGAGACAACCACATTTGACATTGGTACCGGTTTTACTTCCCTATCTGTATTATGTCGATAGTTATTGACGAACAAGTGTTGGTGACCTCATATGACCTCTGCTCACTCTGTAGGGGTCACTAAACAAACATTGCACCTGGATCATCAAGGATGTCCTATGATATATGATTCCAAATTAATTGGACTGATATCATGCGTATCCTCGGAATAGGAAGCATTTTAATATTTCCCCAATGACATAATGGGGAGTTCATGAAATTGACCCGACCTTAGGTCACCGATATCATAAATCCGAGATAGCCAAACTGTAGGTACTTATGTACTTATGAAATCATGCAAGTTTGAAACTGATCGGCCCAAAACTGTGGTTGTGGTACGAACGCAAACTTTTGGTGGTGGGTCACACCTGCACTCAGAAACACTTTTGAGAACTTTTGCTGAATGCTCTTCCCTGAGAAACCCGCACGGTTTCCATTTTGAGACCGTTCAGTGGATGGTCTTGCCTGAGAAATCTACATGGTCTCCGGCGTTGGTTGTTGAGAGTAAATATGTCTCCAGCTGACCATTTTATGTCTCTGAGACCGCCATGCTGTCAACGAATAAGAAACGTCTGTCCCGATCGGGGATCGAACCCGCGGATGTGTTTTAGATCAGCTGTTGAGAACAGTGGATGGTCTCCTGAGAGAAACCCGAAGTTGAATTCATTCCATGCAGATGGCGCCACCATAGCACTGCAGGTGTCGCTGTAATCGCAACGACGGAAGCCGACTTTTATTCAAGTAAATACCGAATAACTATTATTTGTTTTCGATTGCTTTGATTTGTAAATATTACTTACATACCATCATTTGTTAACAAAATAATGTTTATACACGGAAAGTCGCTAATTATCAACCTCACCCAGAAATTGCCTTGGTTGGTGCAATCTTCTTGCCTTCCCTGGTACAAGCCGCGCCGTAGCTCAGTGGTAGAGTGATCGCTTAACATTTGAAGGGTCCCTGGTTCAATCCCTGCCAGCGCCGCTACTTTTTCAGGCATTCTCAAGCAAGACACGGTGTTCACGGTGAGAACCTTGACAAAAAAGATAATCGTGAGACCAAAAGACCCCCTCGAAAGTTCTCGTAAAATGTGGCTCTCTGCAGAGACTAAATCGACTCCTGTATGGTTTCTGAGAACTCTGAAGAGTCTCCGATGTCTGTCAGTGTGGTCCTGGTCTGGTGACCTGACCTAAGATGACCCGAAGTCAAGAATTCCACATAATGTGGGTAGTTGATTTCCAACAGGCATGCATGCAAAAAACGGCGGCGCTGCGCACCGCCGTTTTTCCGCTATCCTCGAAAAACCTTAGAGGTGGGCGGATTTCGCCATCCTCTCCAGGGCGCGTGTTGAAAGAAACACAATGCGTATTAACCCTCGCAAGTGCAGGGTCCAATACCTACGTGACTGTGCAGGATTAGTACGACCCCCCCCCCCCTTGCGTTTCACCGCTAATTGAGCTAGAGCTTTTAATTTTGATTAAAACGAGCGCATTGCTCACCGCTTGTCAAGCCGGTGATTCCCGAGTTTAAGGTCTTGGGTAGTTATGTGATCTCTGAGGTCATGTCAATGACCCGGATGCCATCCAAACCGTACATGTGTAGATTTTGAAATTATAATCGAGCTGGAGTCGTGAATGAAAATGCAGCACATTTCTTATCATTAGTGGAATTAATTTCCATTAACTCCAGATCCCTGTTGACCTTTGACCTGATGACCTGATTTAACCATTGACCTTTAATCTAATATCACTATTACATATCCGCATTCATGCTTGTCCATCATAGACGGCTGTTTTGTGTTTATCTACAGTTGGTAGAGATCTGCAAAGCATACTTGGCCGTGCAATGTTCTTAAAATCCACGGGAGGTCAAAAGGTCATCTTTGGTCATCGGAGGTCAGTGATCTCGGTTGACCTGTGACAGAGCATGACCCCAATTGAACATACAATTATGCAAAATGAGTGCCAAATTTGAAATCAGCGTCACAAAATGTATTAAAACTACCAGAGTCCAAAAAACGTCATCTAAGGTCATCGGAGGTCAGTGACCTCGGTTGACCTGTGAAAGTCCATGACCCCAGTGGAACATATAATTATGTAAAATGGATGTCAAATTTGAAATCAGCGTCACAAAATGGCCTAGAAACTGCCAGAGGCCCAAAAAAGTAATTTAGGTCATCGGAGGTCAGTGACTTCGTTTGACCTCTGAAAAGGTCAACCCAGGTCATGATTTCCGTGGAAACCATAAATGTCACCTGTTAACCCGCGCACTACAGGGGGGGTTGATTTCCCCCCCCCCCCCCCTCAGGTTTTTCAAAGATAGCGAAAAAACACCGGCGCGCAGCGCCGCCTGGTTTTGATACACCTGTTAGGACATCAATTGCGCACACTTTGAGAGAAAAAAATTCCTCGGGTCATCTCAGGTCAGGTCACCAGACCAGGTCAAGTGACCCCACCACCAAAAATGTTTGCAGTTGTGCCAAAGTCAGAGTTTTTCACCCATCAGGTTGAAACTTACAGGATGTCATGAGGGCATCAGTACTTACAATTCGTGTAACTCGGAATTTCGATATCGGTGACCTAAGGTCAGGTCAATTTCGTAACCTCCCATAATAAGTTAATGGAGAAATATACAAATGCTTCCTATTCCAAGGATATGCATGGTACTAGTCCAATTACTTCTGGATCATGTTATTATAGGATATTCTTGATGACCCAAGTGTAAGTTTTGTCCAGTGACCCCTATTGGGTCATTTGAGTTCATGCGAGGTCACCATCACTTTTTTGTCAATAACTCTCGACATAAAGAAGATAGAGAAGTAAAACAGACACCAATGTGTTTGTATCGTCGAGACACGTCTTCCTATATGCAACATGCCCTACTTAGGTCACCATTTGACCTTGACCTTAGGTCAAATTATTAAGTTGACTTAACAAGGTCACCTTATCTATCATTCAAAGCGTCTTGACAAGATAAACACAATGGCGTTAACAGTTTTCAGTTATCTTTATTAAGTAAAAAGTTAATAGCAAAAAACGATTTAGCCAAAAAACGGCAATTTTTTCTTTTGACCTCTGGAGCCTCAAATATCGACCTGAGATCAAATCTGGGGATACCTTAGCGATTACAAATTTCACTGGCTGGCGTTTGATTTTTTTCCGTTTGTTTCTAACTATCATCGTTTCTGAGATATATGGGAATGTCTGGAGCGATGTCCTAAAACAGGAAAAAAACGGAAAAATTTGACCTTTGATGACCTCTGGTGACCTCAATTTTGACCTGACTTAAAAAACACAGAGGTACTTTCGATAGAACATGTATGAAGCTATCAAATGCCTTTTTCCGCTTCTCGCTACTTTGCGTAGTTTTCGAGATCTCAGGGGGGAGCGGAAATCAACCCCAACCTGCAGTTCGTGTTCGGCGCAAAGCCCCTGCAGTGCGCGGGTTAACACCTTTGCATATGCTTCTGAACAGCAAACACTCAAAAAGTGCACAAGTTACAAGCATCGATACTACGGGACGCCAGTTACACCTGACATAACCTTGAGACAGATCATAGGCCACGGGTCATGGGGAAAAGAAGTTGGGAATTTTCAGAGGATGTGTCAAATTGTTCAAAAGTAGGGTAATGAAATTTTAATCGCAATCGGTTTGCACTGGCACCCTCACGCACTGGCGAGGGTTAAGTGGGGAAATTTCTCTTCTTTATCCCTCCAACCCATCGCAACAGACAGATTGGAACTCACTAAACGTCACTTACGCCAAAGCCAGGCAGACTCTGTTTATCATATGCTCATAAGACAGAAGTTATTAGTTTGAAGACGAAAAAACTACCAGAAAATCACTGGTATTGTCTGTCTCTGTGTGTGAATAACTATTAAAGACATGGAAGTATTCTGACAACGATCCCGTGTGACTGACTATCTGTGGGATCGTAGGCTTCCTGCGGCAGTGGTCCCTCCCGCGGAGGGTAGTGCAGCCCGTGTACTCACTGTCAGTGGGATCGTAGGCTTCCTGCGGCAGCGGTCCCTCCCGCGGAGGGTAGTGCAGCCCGTGTACTCACTGTCAGTGGGATCGTTGGCTTCCTGCGGCAGCGGTCCCTCCCGCGGAGGGTAGTGCAGCCCGTGTACTCACTGTCAGTGGGATCGTAGGCTTCCTGCGGCAGCGGTCCCTCCCGCGGAGGGTAGTGCAGCCCGTGTACTCACTGTCAGTGGGATCGTAGGCTTCCTGCGGCAGCGGTCCCTCCCGCGGCGAGTAGTGCAGCCCGTGTACTCACTGTCAGTGGGATCGTAGGCTTCCTGCGGCAGCGGTCCCTCCCGCGGAGGGTAGTGCAGCCCGTGTACTCACTGTCAGTGGGATCGTAGGCTTCCTGCGGCAGCGGTCCCTCCCGCGGAGGGTAGTGCAGGTAGCGCAGTGTGGACACGGGGTCCGGTCTGAACAGCTTCACCAGCGTGTCGGACGGAGCTCCGCAGCCCTCGGCGGCCAGCTCCAGCAGCGTCATACCGGCGGTCGTCATCAGGCGGTAGAAATGCACACTGAACTCCTGAGAGAGACGTCAGTACAGCGTCATCAGGCGGTGTACAGCGTCATCAGGCGGTAGAAACGCACACTGAACTCCTGAGAGTGACGTCAGTACAGCTTCATCAAGCGGTAGAAACGCACACTGAACTCCTGAGAGAGACGTCAGTACAGCGTCATCAGGCGGTAGAAACGAACACTGAACTCCCAAAAATGTCACAATTGATCTACAAACAATAGCAATACGAAGAATGGGAACATCTTTGAAGAGGCAGCTGATTGAAGCAAACAGATTCAAATCACTCGGTGAATGTGACAGTGATAGAGGCAGCTTTTGGTGGAATTATCAGGATACGGTCAACCCACCTGAAACTTCTTCAATCCTTCGGTGTCGCTGGTCTCTGGCCATGGGGTCGGCTCATAGAATATGTTACCCTTGGCGTTCTCAGGATTGTGCAGGGGCTCCAACGACGCCACGTCATAGCCTGCAATCAGTCACGGTTGCATCGCCGTTGATGATGCGCTGCGCAGTGTGCAAAGAAGACATGCAATGTGCTGCAGTTGGTAAATACCTACTATACCGGAATTGCAACGTTCAGAAGTAAAGGCAGGATTTCGGCCAACTGTGCACTACATTGGAGACGGACATTTTAGTAACCGTTGAAAATCAACAGTGTTTAAAACGCGTTAATTAAAAGATGATCGCGAACAATCGCAGCGATTCGACTGTGAGCAGTGCCATGATAACAAATCAACTTCCCCCTGTTACAGTTCCTTTCTCGTTAACCCGCGAGTCACTGAGGGGGGGGGGGGGGGTAGCCCCCCCCCCCCCCTCCCCGAGGAATATTTGGAATATCTCAACAAAGAACAAATGCGGCTATCGACGCCAAACTTTCAGTACCTTTCCGGGCATCATTTTTACACATGTCAGCAAAATGAAAATTTGGGATTCTAATGTGTCACGAGAAAATGACGTCATAGTGAAGTCACTTTCGACAGATTTCGAGCCAAATAAGGCCGTACATTAACCTTCGCCCAGGTAGGGGAGGGGTGGATGCCACCCCACCCTCGTTTTTTTGTTTCTCTGGAATAACTCCGCCCAGGTAGGGGAGGGGTGGATGCAACCCCACCCTCGTTTTTTTTCTCTGGAATAACTCGCGTAGTTTCTAACCGATTGCGATGAAACTTTCAGTACCCTAATTTTGAAGAAAACAAATTGGCACGTAATCTAAAAAAAAAAGAATTTCTAACCCAAATGACCCGTGACCTATGATCAGCTACGCGAATTCCCTACGCGAAAAGAATTCCCTACGGTGTCAAAACTCAGCCAAAACTGGATGCTGCGCGCTACATAATCTTACGCACACGGTCAGTGGGCATATTCCTTCAACATTGGGACATTCACATAGTTCGCCCACATCGATTGTCACAAGGTGACAATGTGACACCTTCACCACTACAAAATTTCCTTCAAATTTGGCTCTCGTTCACAAGCTGCCAGTAGATTGATGTAAACAAGCAACGCATGGGCCCCATAGGCGGAGCAACGTGCCTGGTCCTGGTTTATATGTTATTTGTATAATATGCTTGCTGGAACTGATTGCAATATTTGAGGTGTAAGTTGAAGTGTTTATTAGAAGCTTATTTACTGGAGGTCTGATCAACTGGAGTGATAAAGGAATCTTCTCACATCAACATTGAGCAAATTCTCAGCAACTTCAGTTGATGAGTTCATGAATTTGCCTTGGAACATTGCAAATAATTGTGTTAATATATATTTGCTGTTATTGGAATGCAACTCAGTGATAAGCACAACTGTGTATATCAGTGCCATTCCTTTGAATTATTTGTTCATTTGATGTAGAACTTGCCACTGGATTAAACCATTCTTTTTCGGGACAGCACCAAGCCAAACTTGCATCTTCCTGCACTCACTGCACTGTTCATGAACTGTTGACACAAATTTTAAATGACACATCTCTGAGTTAATGCTTAAAACAAAAACAAAATATAAATATGCATGTCAAGAAACTTTAGCTACCCATCTGTGCACCGCATATGGATAGAATGATCAACTTCCGTTACCAGTGGCCTGTTCGGGGCATCTAAGATTATTCGACTGCGCATGCGTAGTAAGGCGCACTGATCCTGGGCGGAGGCTAACTGGCGAATGACGTCAGAAAATATGACGTCATCCCCCGTCATGCTCAAGAGATTTTCTAAGCCAAAAATGCTGCAATTTTTGATAGGCTACTTCTTCATTGCAAATACAATTGTCCAAAGAATATTCGGCCTATCTATGACGTCTTCAAAAATGTCATGACGTCACCGAAGGTGTGACGTCACTTAAGCCAATAATATGCTTAGATGCCGAACAGGCCTCAGGTTCTTGAAGAAAATATATCCCTGCTCCTGGACCCCGAGGCCATTTGCGCATCTTGGCGGGCAGACAGTAGACTCGCCACATGCAGACGAAGTAAGCGATACCTACTACGGTGAACGCTGCATTTCTCATATTTCTGCCATACAGTCTATGACAGAAAACCTCTTCGAACATTCAGGGTTGCTTACCTACTTACAGCGGCAGCCTGAAATATAGCCGGCGACTTCCCGATCGCGCAAAGAAGTCAACGACTTCGCTGACGGATGGCATTAGTTCTCGGTGGGTTTCGCACATGATCAGCGCCTCCATCCGGAGCTAGGTCATTGTCGCTCGGAGAGAGGATAGAGTCTTCTCCATCTTACTGAACAGTGAACACCCTCTCCGCCTCCGCCGTTGTAACCGGAAAGACGGCAAGGACTTGCTAGAAAAAGGATGGATTGGACCGATTGTTCTATTGTAGGCTTGCTTTACCGAAACGGTGCTGGATAGAAAGCATGCAATAAGGACACCTGTAAACGTGATAATGATTAAACTTATAAATTAACCCTCGCCCTGGTGGTGGGTCATTTTGACCCCCCTCCCCCCTGAGGGTTTTCCAGAATAGCGGGAAAACGGCGGCACGCAGTGTCACCAAATTTGGCACAGCTATTGGTGCCTCAAAATCCCACATTGTGTAAAACGTTTGACCGCAGGTCATTTCAGGTCAGGTTACCAGGTCACCAAGTGACCTTACCTCCAAAAAAGTTTGTGGTCGTGCCAAAGTGTTTCCCCGAGAAACTTGAAACTCACAGGATTTCGTAAGGTTATAAATACCTACAATCTGTTTATCTCGGATGTTTGTATATCGGTGACCTAAGGTCAGGTCAATTTCGTGACCTCTCTATTATAAGTTAATGGAAAAAATATACAAATGCTTCCTTTATGTAGAAATGCATTGGATCAGGTCAATTCTTTCAGAATCATGTTATATTTAGCTCATTCTTGATAACCCAGGTGCAGGATTTTTTTACGGTTTATGAGACAACACACATTTTTCTTTTACAAAACATGTTCATTCTGCAGTTGTTAATTACTGAGTTTATGTTATCTTATTTTGTAATTTATCTTTGTCACTGTTTTGCTATATGTTGCAATTAATAGATCGTAGCTGTGATTGAATAGCACTGATTCCCAATAATTTATTTGTGATCGCCGGGGAGGCCCGCCATGGCTTCTGAGACCCTGGCGGCGATTAGCTTCGGAGAGTTCGAGATGAGTGCGGGGTGTAGGATGGGATGTGTACTCACACACAAACACATGTGGGATGTGTACTCACGCCCTCATGCCCCGCTCGTCGCGCATGGGCCCGCTAGCTTTGTTACGCAGAAACCATGAATCATGGTCGGCCGGCCTGCGGCGACGGTGCACGACACGAGTTATGGATACAAACACAGGTTTGTTTGTCGTGCTTCAAAGATACATTATGCGACTACATGTTTAGTTTGACGCATTTCGGCGATATTTCTCACCTTCTTTATGAGATGAATTGGTCTTGTCGACGGGGAAATACCCACGATAAAGGAAGTTCGTTTTTGGGTTGAATCGCTTACGAGCTATTCCCATTTTCACGTCATCTGGCAAGTCGAAGAACCTGTAAAATATTGCATTTGATGAACTGACTGCCTGCTATTAAATGGTACTAAAAAAAATGTTTCCATATTTTCTACATTTCATATCGAAAATATATTAAAAGAAATCATTCAAGAAAACCATTAAAATCCATTCAAACCATTCAACCATTCAATTCGGGTCGTGATCGGATGGTGGGGGTCAGGACCCGCGCTACAAGCTAGCTTAGCGTGGATCCTGATCTAAAAAATCCATCACATCAACACATTCGAACTTAATTGATTAAAATATGTCTTTTAGTTAACCCGGCATTGACTGGGGTATCAGCCGAACACCATTGACTGGAGGGGGAGGGGCGTTAAACGCCCCTCCCCCCGGTTATCTTCCGAACCAATTATCGCAGCGAGATGCGCAGGGCGGCATTCGAAATCTCTCAATGAGTTAAATCTAAAGTGTACTCAAAAATTTCAAAGTGAGGTCAAATTTCAGGTCACAGTCAGGTCACGGTCAGGTCAAAGGTCAAAATAGACGTATTTGACTTTATGAGCCATACTTTCCATCCAAAGCCTTCGATTACAACTATGATCACCCAAAGTGCTTTCAATGGTATGATAAACATCCCGCATGAGCTAAAGTGACATTTTTGACAAAGGCCAAGGTCAAATTCAGGTCACAAAAGGTCACTATGTGCAAAATATCTACGAAAATCATGCAACACATGTTTTATGGGTGTTATTTTCCACTTATAATTCGATAGTGATAGTCATTTTACCACCTTCCTTCATTTACGGGAAGTTAGTGTCAAGTTCAGGTCACTGAAGGTCAAAATTTGAAATTGATCAATCTAAATAAAAAAGGCATGTTTCTAAATCAGTTGTTTTGTTGTTCTCGGAAATACAGTGCTGGCATTTATTTGTCTGTATCTGGTCAACAAAAGACAAAAAAATAATTTTCAAATTATGACGTCATGAGTTACCCATACTTTATATGCCATAAGTCAGTCAAAATGATGATATCGTTTTAATATGTGGTATGGTAGTTGCCCATATGTGGTTATCTGACATATATTTCGTTTTTGTATACCTTTGAGAAGTGTAATTTTGTGGGCATTCCCTCCCCCCCCCAACTCCCCATAAAAAAAACATTTTTTTTTAGTTTTGGTGGGTCAAAACCCAAAATTTCCAAAAATCCGAGATAACCATCTTGTAGTCCCTGCCATTTTCTATCTTGTGACGTTTCTGGATTGCATTTTTCTCAAAATATGGCATTTGTACGGTCCGTTAAAGTTTAGCTGATTTTTGTGTAAAACTCGTGTGTAGTGACGTCACTAAATTCGATATAACTCGAATTTTGTTCGACGAAATTACTTTTTCCCCCCACAAATGATTTACACGTGATTTAGAAGAAGGTACCCGCAGTTCACGTTGATAGCGCTATTGTTTTTTAGATATTGCGAAAATTCATCAGGGGGAGGTGTTAAACGTCCCCCCCCCCCCAAGTCAATGGCGGGTTAAAGTACAAACATATTTTAATACAGTTCAGTTAAATTGAGTTCACTTCGGTATATTTACGAACCATTCAAACACAAAGAGATAATATTTGGTTTCAGTTTGTCTTGGTTTAATCTGGCTGTGATGCTGTAGCGTCTTGATCGGAAAGATGGCAGCTCCCCTTCAACGAGGAGAAATGCAAGGTTCTACATCTCGGTTCTAGCAACGTTCATCTCCAGTACACCATGCGAGGCGTCACACTGGAAGAGACAGACACTGAACGTGACCTTGGCATCCTCGTGGACTCTAGCCTCAAATTCCGGAGACAAGCAGCTGCAGCGGTATCGAAGAGGAACCAGATCTTTGCAGTCATCAGGCTGTCGTTTGAACTGATTAATGTGTTCACTAGGGTCGACGGAAATGTAAAAAATATTTCCGATACAACGGGAACGGTGTTTTTCCCATTGCTCCTTGTGAGAGCTTTCCAAAAAGGTGCGGCAATCCATATTTGAATAATATTTCCTTTGCCGAAAATGGTTTGAAGTTTGAGATAATGGATAGGATAATGGATAGAAAATGGATAGGATTTTTTTTTTTGCTTCTTATTTAAGAGTTGCAATTTCCAGTGCAATGCACTGAATTTGTTGCTTTCTGCGTAGAAAAGCATCGATAACCACATTGGGAAGTGCATTGACATCCAACCCTACAGACACTAAGATCGTGCTATATATCATAGGACCTATATACCACCAGGACCAGGTGACATCACCGGATCATCCCTCCCCCTGTAATGGCGAGGGTTAATGCATATTCTGGAGGCATTAAGCGGATCCCTAACCATCTGTAGAAGCCGTCAATAGACGTGAACAGACGACGCCATGTCTCTGAATGAGACAGACGACGCTATACCAAGCCGTAAGGGCCCCTAGGACAAATATCAGCCGCAGACTAGCTCAGAGACCTTGGACAGCGTGAGGAGTCTTCGGCTGGTCGGGAGGGTCCTTGCTAGACTGTGAGGCCGGTAGGCCTCTTTAATTCAGGAGGCCCTGTGTGAGTTTGAGAGAAGCTCAGTCTATTTGAAAGCATTATTGACCGGGCTGATATGACCCTTACCAGGCCTGAGAGTGCAGTAAGGGCCCTGGGCCCAATCTCGGCCTATCTGAGACCTGAGAGGGTCGTCGGTCGACCTGAGAGGGTCCTTCAGGCTCGAGGATGCCTTTTACCAGGCATAGGTATGGGACTCTTGGACGATCTGATGGGGCCTCTGTCGGCCTGAGAAAGCGCCGACTGATCTGAGAGGACATTTGCCCTTCTGAGAGGGCTTCGTAGCATGTCAGTCTGATAAGATTCTCGGTCAGTCTGCACGTGCCCTCAGCCGGTCTAAGAGGACCCTCGTCAGGTATGAGAGGGTATCTAAGGCGTAGTGTTGTCCTAGGCCAGTCTGGAAACATCCTTTCCAGGCCTGATAGGACGCTTGCCAGGCCTACAAGGGTCCTCGTCAGACCTGAAAGGGCCTGGTCAGACCTGAGAGGGCATGGTCAGACCTGAGAGGGCCTGTTGATGCTTACGAGGGCCTTGGAGCCTTATGCTAGTCTGAGAAGGCTTTTGCCAGACCTCAGAGAGTCCTGCCGGTCTGAGCGGGCCTTCGGGGAACCAGACAACAAGACCCTCGGGGTACTGGAAGGGCACCAGGCAGCGCACAGGGCAGGACAAAGCAGTGCAGGGCACCGGGCAGGGCAAGGCACAGAGCAGCGCACAAGGCAGGACACAGGGCAGGACAGGGCACAGAACACTCCGCACAGGACACAGTACACAAGGTAGGGTACAGGTCAGCGCACAGGACAGCGCACAGGGCAGAGCACAGGTGATTCCACAGGACAGGGCACAGGAAAGGGCAGGAGACGGCATAGGGCAGGGCAGGATACAGAGCAGGTCACAGGATGGGACAGGGCAGGACAGGGCAGGACAGGACACATAGCAGGACAGGGCACAGGGCAGGGTACAGGGAAGGGCACAGGACATGGCACAGGGCAGGGCACAGGGCAGGGCACAGGGCAGGGCACAGGGCAGGGCACAGGGCAGGGCACAGGGCAGGGCACAGGGCAAGGCACAGGGCAGAGCACAGGGCAGGGCACAGGGCAGGGCACAGGGTAGGGCACAGGGCAGGGCACAGGGCAGGGCACAGGGCAGGGCACAGGGCAGGGCACAGGGCAGGGCACAGGGCAGGGCACAGGGCAGGGCACAGGGCAGGGCACAGGGCAGGGCACAGAACATGATAGGTCACAGGTCCAGCGCACAGAGCAGGCACAGGTCAGTGTACAGTAGGCATGGTCGTCAAAATTGATTTCCGATTTTGAAAATTGCGAGGGTGGATCGGTATGTATTAAATAATTCTGAACAACTTTTCCATTTTCGGTTTTTCGATAAAATGAATTCCTGACTACCTTAATTAAATCAGCTTCTTGAAAACATGTTTGGTCCTCAGGACACTCGGCTGCCGTTCAACGGACCAGCAAGCGCCAATGATGGTAAATCGCGCACTAAATATGCAGATGCACACTTAGGGCCCCTTAAGCCGACCTAGAGCTCCTTAGGCCGACTGAGGTCTCTCAAGCCAAACGAATTCCTCCTCAAGCTGACCGAAGGGCCCCACGGGTCAACAGAGGACCCCTTCAGGCCGACAGAGGGCCTTCAGGCCGTCAAATGACTCCCAAAGCCGACCGATGCCCTTCAACCTGATCAAAACCCCTCAAGTCGACCAAATGCTCCCTCAACCCGACCGAGGGCCCTCACAGGCCGATAGAGGGCCCCTCAGGCCGACAGAGGGCCCTCTCAGGCCGACAGACGGACTGATAGCCCCCTCAGGCCAGCAAATGGCGCCCTCGTGCTGACAGAGGGCCCCTCAGACAGTCAGAGGGTCTCCTCAGGCCGACAGAGGGTCCTCTCAGGCCGACAGAGGGCCACTCAGACTTACAGAGGGCCCCTTAGGCCGACCAAGGGGCCTCCAGCTGGCCAAGGGTCACTTCAGGCGGCCAGAGGACCTCTAAGGCCGATAGAGGACCTATCAGGCCGATAGAGGATTCTTCAAGCCGACAGAGGACCCCTCAGGCCGGCCAATGGCTCCCCGACCGACACAGTGCCCCCTCAGACAGACAGAGGGCCCCTGAGACCAGTAGCGGCCGCAAGGGGGGCTATGCGGGCCATGCCCCCAAAGGCCCATGAAGGGGGTCAACATATCTTTGCCTCCCCCCCTAAAGTCACTTGGAGCGCAGGTGGACCCGAATGGCCCGCCTGAGCTTCAGGTCAGAGTGGGCCCTCTGGATGTAGGAGAGCGCCTTCTGGAAGCCAGAGGAGGCCCACTGGGAGCCAGAGTGGCCACCCGGAGGTCAAAGTGAGCCCTCTCGAGGCCAGAGTGGGCTCTCTGAAGGTCGGAAAGGGCCCTCTGGAGGCGAGAGTGGGCCTCCTGGGGGCCGGAGTGGGCCCTCTACAGGTCGGAGTGGGCCCTATGGAGGACGGTGTTCCCTCTGGAGGCCACAGCGGGTCCTGGGGAGGTCAGAGTGGGGCCATGTAATCCAGAGGGGGCCCTATGGTGGTGAGTGTGATACCTCTGGAGCTCAGGGTGGTGGTCCTCATGTAGGTCAGAGTGGGCCCTCTGGACGCCAGAGGGTCCCAATGATATCCAGAAGGGCCCTATGGAGGCTGGAGCGGGCCCTATGAATACCAGAGTGGTAAATTGGAGGCCAGAGAGGGCCATTTATATGTCAGAGTTGGCCCTCTGGAGGCTGAAGTGGGCCCTCTTGAGGTGGCGGCAGCGGTGGGCCCTCTAGAGGTGTAGGCCGGTGTCGGCCCTCTGGAAGTCAGAGTATGCCCTCTGGAGGTCACATGGGCTCTCTAGAAGCCGGAGCCGGCCCTCTGGAGGTCAGAATAAGCCCTCTGAAAGCGAGAGTGGCCGTCGTGAAGCCAGATGGACCCTCCGAATGCCAGAGCGGGCCCTCTAGAGGCCAGAGTGGGCCATTTGAAGGTCAGAGTGGGCCCACTGGAAGCCACAGGGGGTCAATTAGTATCCAGAGGGGCCCTCTGGATGCCAGAGTGGGCCCTCTGGATGCCAGAATGGGCCCTCTGGAAGCCAGAGGGGCCATCCGGAAGTCAGAGGGGGATCCAATGGTATCCAGAGGGGCCTTCTGGAGGTCAAAGTGGGCCATATGGAGGTCAGATGAGGTCCTCTGGAGGTCTGAGTGGGCCCTCGGGAGGAAGGAGAAAGACTTCTGAAGGTGGAGGCCGGATTGGTCCCTGATATCTCTCAATTGCAGTTGCTCGTACCGCTAGTTGAACCGGGGAGTGTGCACGAGCCGTATTCGGGCCTGTTGGTTTTCGTTTATGCATCTTGATTCGAGTTCAGAAACCGAAATTTCTTTGGGAATGACTGTCGGTTGTGCATGGGAGGATTCAGCTTGATCTCACCAACAGTGTACGTGCAATAGTACATGATTGCCGTTTCAAATGTCCGTGTTGCCTACTTTGGCGCTGTCGGTCATGGCCGCCCGAACATGTTGCCGGAAAATGGATTTAAGGTAGTCAGGAATTAATCAAATCCAAAAACCGAAAACCGAGAAGTTGTTCAGAATCGCTTACTACACACCAATTCACCCTCGCAATTTTCGAAATCCGGAATTGTTCATTTCCACCCTGCTGACGACAGTGTCCACAGGACGTCAGTATGTCCACAGGACAGGGCACATGTCAGGGCAGGGCAGGGCAGGACACAGAGCAGGGCACAGGGCACACGATAGGACACAGGACAGCCCGGTCCTGGTGGTGTATAGGTCCTATGATATATGGCACGATCTTAGTCTGTTCGTAGGGTTGGATGTCAATACACTTCCCAATGTGGTTATCGATGCTTTTCTACGCAGAAAGCAACAAATTCAGTGCATTGCACTGGAAATTGCAACTCGTAAATAAGTAGCCAAAATGTTTTTAACAAAATCGCTAAATTGGCTCAAATCAGCCCGAACTTCAATCCATTTTCGGCAAAGGAAATGTATTCAAAATATCGATTGCCGCACCGTTTTGGAAAGCTTTCGCAAGGAGTAATGGGGAAAACACGGTTCCCATTGTATCGGAGATATTTGTTACATTTCGGTCCACCCTAGTAAAACTGAAAACATATCTGTATAAGTAAGTGATGAGAATAACCCAAAAGCAGATGTATAACAAAGCTTTCGGTATATTAACACCTTGATCACTGCACTGCGATGAAGAACGACAAAGGCAACACACATTGCAGCAAAATCGTCAAATTCTAAATTTACCTAATATATAACACGTGCAATTGGCTACGACTGTCTTACAGCTAGATTCACCGCCGGCGTTGCCCAAGTTATACATCCTGATCGTGTGTTAAATGTGTCCCTAGAAACGATATGCGCTGCCTAAACAAAATATGTTTTTTAATGTTCTTTTAAAGTATTTTCGTTTCGCTCCAATTCAGTGTTTACATTTTTCGATGTGAAGAACGATCGCATTCGATGTCCTATGATACTTTACATCACTTGTATGTTCCTTTAGGCGTTTCTCAATCCATCTCCCTGTTTCTCCCACATAGGTTTTTGGACAGCCAGAACAAGGCACCTCATATCATGGTTGGCGAAGTTGCTGTTTGCTGGTATGCATTTTGTACTCTTATATACTCGCCTGAAATTTTGCGTACTCTTTGAAAAGGGAAAATATACAAAATCAAATCAGATATTATTAATAATCATATTTGAATTGATTCCGTCAACTGGATCAAGCAGCCCTCAATCAGAATACAAAAGAGTGCAAAATGTGTATCAGGAAACAGCAACTTTGCCAACCATACCTCATATACCACACTCATTTCAGAAGAACAATCACGCTTTGCTTTTCCATGAACCATGAAGTCACCTATTTTTCCACGGGCGTTCATCGACACCTTTAACACTGCCGTTTCGAGCGTCCTGGCAATGATGTATGCTGGTTTGGAATAGGGAATTGAAATCCACCGTGTTGGCTTGGCCTTTTTGCTGTCAGTCACCTGTCTTTTCCTGTTTCTTATGTGTTTCGCTTTCTTTCGAAGTTTTATTAGCAAGCCTTTCGGATACTTGAGTTGCAAAAATGCTTCGTAAAAGTGCTCAATTTCATCGGCCAAATACACTTCATCGCATATTTTGAGTGCTTTGAGGAAGAAGCCTATTATTATGCCGCTCTTCACACGATCACTGGGCTGAATAAAAATGCACACAATCTTCCTTATTTGTCGGCTTCCTGTACACATTAAACTTCAAAATAGTTTCTGCTTTCACTGCACTCGTATCTAGAAACGGTATCGTGCCGTTTTGTTCTGTTTTGCTTGTAAATTGCACGTTTGCGTTTACTGCATTTAGCATAGCCAACTTTTCATCGAAGTCAGTATCCTTTGGAATTACAACCAAAACATCGTCGACATACCGCATCCATATTGAACCGCTGCCCATGATTTGTTGGAAATACTCATCTTCTAAAACCTCCATATAAAGACAAGCCGCTGCAGTGCTATGTGGAGATCCCATGGCTAATCCACTGTGTTGTACGTACTTTTCGCCGTTAATCCGCGACTTACTGGGGAGGCTATGTTTTGCCCCTCCTCCCGTTATTTTACAATAACTCCTAAACCAATACAGGTATTGTCACCAAACTTGCAGTACCTTCTCTCACATCCATTCTACACATGTTGGCAGAAGGAAAAATATAAGGCTATGATAGGTCAACCGGGCATGACGTCAGAATGACGTCATGTTCTTTGGCTTTTGTTGCAAAATAATGGTTTGCAGAAAACCCTGGCAAAGGTATGATGTTTGAGATAAACTCCATTATCTTAAATCAAATTACTGACGATAGACCGGGCTATCAAACTGATATCTCGGATTTTTTTTTTAATTCAAAATTTTGAGAAATCTAAATACATTTTGTTTTGTTTTTACAAAATTTTCAAGAAATAATCAGAATGATCCAAAAACCGAGCGGTATATATGTAATCGAGTACTATATGTAATCGAGACGTATGCGGTGAATATGTGTACCAAATTTAAAGTTAATATCTTCAACAATGACTGAGTTATGACCTTTAAATGACGAAAATCGACCACTTCTCACAGCATTACTATGCATAAAATAACGCATTTCCATTTTTGCTTTTGACCTCTCTTTATATGGAACAAACAATGTTCTAGGGTAATTTTTCGCGTTCTAGACGAGAAGAAATCCCATAAACATGTGTTACAACGCCTAATGACCGTAATCTGCAGTTTGACCTCGTGACCTCGGATGACCTTGACCTGACCCAAGGTAATAAACAGCTTAGAAAGGTACTTAGAAGTGTCAGACACACGAATCATACCGATTTATCGACAGCTTATGCGTTTAACCCGCGCACTGCAGGGGGTTGATTTCCGCCCCCCCCCCCCTCAGGTTTTTCAAAGATAGCGAAAAAACGGCGGCACGCAGCGCCGCCGGGTTTTCGCACACCTATCTAGACATCAATTTCGCACACTTTGAAGAACAGAAAATTATAGGGTCATCTCAGGTCAGGTCACCAGACCAGGTCTAGTGACCCCACCTCCAATTTTTTTTTTGCAGTTGTGCCAAAGCCAGAGTTTTTCACCGATCAGTTTGAAACTTACAGGATGTCATGAGAGCATACGTACTTACAATTCGCATATCTTGAAATTTTGATATCGGTGACCTTAGGTCAGGTCAATTTCGTAACCTCCCCATACTAAGTCAATGGGGAAATACACAAATGCTAAGGATATGCATGATATTAGTCCAATTACTTCTGGATCATGTTATGATAGGATATTATTGATGATCCAAGTGTAAGTTTTGTTCAGTGACCCCTATTGGGTCATTAAAGGTCATGCGAGGTCACCATCACTTTTTTGTCAATAACTCCAAACATAATGAAGATAGAGAAGTAAAACAGACATCAATGTGTTTGTCTCGTCAAGACACGTCTTCCCATATGCAACATGCCCTACTTGGGTCACCACTTGACCTTGACCTGAGGTCAAATTTTTTAAGTTAACTTAACAAGATCACCATGTATGTCATTCAAAGAGACTTGACAAGATAAACACAATGACGTAAACAGTTTTCCGTTATCTTTATTATATAAAAAGTTAATAGCGAAAAACGATTTATCAAAAAAACGTCATTTTTTTCCTTTTTTGACCTCTGGAGCCTAAAATATTGACTTGAGATCAAATTTGAGGACCCCCTTGGTGATTGAAAATTTAACTGTCTGGCGTTTGATTTTTTCCGTTTGTTTCTAACTAGCATAGTTTCTGAGATATATGGGAATTTCTGGAGCAATGTCCTAAAACAGGAAAAAACTGGAAAATTTGACTTTTGATGACCTCTGGTGACCTCAATTTTGACCTGACCTAAAACAATACTGAATACTTTCGATAGAACATGTATTAAGCTATCAAATTCCGTTTTCAGCATCTCTCTACGTAGCGTAGTTTTTTAGATTTCAGGGGGGCGGAAATCACCCCCCCCCTGCAGTTCGTGTTCGGCGCAAAGCCGAACGCGAACGCAAAGCAGTGCGCAGGTTAATCCTATTTTTAACAGGCTCCTGACTACCCCTATTATTAACAGGGGGGCGGATTCACCCTCCCCCCCCGAGATCTCGAGATCTTCCCGTCCGATTTTCAAAAATGAAACGGCGTTTTGTTCCTCTCAAAACGATATACATTCCTAAATAATAAAAAAATCTAAATTTTTGATAGGGGGGCAACAGGGGGGCAAAAACCACAAATTTTAGTGGTATTTTTGATCCAACATAACTTTCATATTTATCGACCGATTTTAACAAAAATTAATACGAATCGATAGAGATTGAATTGGAAATTGATATATGACAGTGGCGTTTTAAAATACAAAAATCATAGGCGTGTGCAGGTCACTCAATATGGGGGTGAAGTAAATGCGTAATAAAACCATTTTTTGATGTTTAAAAAAAAAAAAAATGGTATGTGATTGTGACATTAGAAAAAACAGTTAAAAATCATATTTTTTCCATAGGCGGTACCAGGTTTGTGAAAAAGGGGGGTAAAATTGGGAAAAAATATTAACCGCAGACAAGTTGCTATCCAGCACTATAAATATGTTGCTGATCGTAGATAGTTCCTTTTTTGCATGTTGTACTTCATCATAGGCGTATCCAGGATCCAAACTGGGGCGGCTCAATACCTTTTGATAAGTATATTTTCCGCTATTATGATACTAACTAGTCAACAGTGACTATTTCACTTACAACTTCAATTAACATTGCTTACCCCCCTGTTACCCTACCTGGACTCACCTATTATCTTATAATCGTTCGTAGAGTAGCCTGTGGTGCGTGTTTCATCCGAAAACTACAGTATGTTATGTCATTGTACGCCCATGCCTCTTAGTTTCATTGCAATAATACGACCCCTTTCTTCCATTCCTGAGCGCGCCTCTGCAAAAAAATGACTTTATTCTCTTTCCTGGCCTCATATGTGCATATATAATTATAAGCTAACCGTCTATTGCGCCGTTATCGCTGGCATATCGTCATCACCAAGCCAGTCACAACCCCCCCCCCCCTTTTCATGTGCCTGAACACGCCCCTGAAACTCTATATGTAATAAATTATGCAAATAATGGAAGCAGAAGCTATCTTTTACATCTTGATAACTATAAATGCCCCTTACATTGCTCTATTTTCTTCCCGCCAAGCATTGAATACTTCCTGGAACCCCCCCCCCCCCTTTCCAAGCCCCTGAAACCGCCTCTGCCATGAAATTTAAGTGATATTTCATTAACATCAACTAATTTTGACTTGTTGCAATCACCGTGAACCGATGTAACTCCTTCATACTTGAGGAAGTTACGAAGAAACCGTGAAGATCGCATTTCCGTTTTATCGCCAAATATCGCCTCCGAACCCACCCAAAACTGTACCCTGGAACCGCCTCTGTTCAAGCTAAGAACTCAAAATTTTGACTTCAAATGTGGTATTCAATTCTATGAAAATTCCCGAAATTTCATAGGCCTGCTCCCAGCTGTTCTGGACATATCTGCGAAAAACATGAGGGGGGGGGGGCGGAATCCGCCCCCCCCCCCTGTTACAAATAGGGTTAATATCGCAAATTTTGCGCGACAATTCCATCAATCGAGACCTTTTGACGCGGTCAAACATTTTGTACTTGACCTGACCTGTGACGTCATCGGTGACCCCGAGGTCAACAATATTATGTTTCCCCCGATAAATTTGTCAGGGCTATCGAATGCCGTTTGAATTTTTACATTCGGTCTAGTAGTTCCGGAGATCAGAGGGGGGGAGGAAATAGCCCCCCCAGTAAGTCGCGTTCTGAAATATACCCCAGTAACTCGCGGGTTAACCCTATTTGTAACAGGGGGGTGCGGATTCCGCCCCCCCCCCCTCATATTTTTCGCAGATATCTCCAGAACGGCTGGCAGCAGGACCATGCAATTTTGAGACGTTTCATATAATTGAATCCCGCATTTGGAGTCAAAATTTTGAGTTCTTTACCTGAACAGAGGCGGTTCCAGGGCACAGTTTTGGGTGGGTTCGGAGGCGACATTTGGCGATAATACGGAAATGCAACCTTCACGGGCTTCTTCCTAACTGCCTCAAGTATGAAAGCGTTACATCGGTTTACGGTGATTGCAACAAGTGGAAATTAGTTGATGTTAATGAAATATCATAAAAATTGCATGGCAGAGGCGGTTTCAGGGGCTTGAAAAGGGGGGTTTCCAGGAAGTATCCAATGCTTGGCGGGACGCCAATAGAGCGATGTAAGGGACATTTATAGCTATCAAGATGTAAAAGATAGCTTCTGATTCCATTATTTGCATAATTTATTACAAATAGAGTTTCAGGGGCGTGTTCAGGCACATTGAAAGGGGGTGACTGGCATGGTGATGACGATATACCAGCGATAACGGCGCAATAGACGTTTAGCTTATAATGATATATGCACATATGAGGCCACAAAAGGGAATAAAGTCATTTTTGGCAAAGGCGCGCTCAGAAATTGAAGAAAGGGGGTCATATTATTGCAAGGAAACTAAGAGGCATGGGCGTACAATGACATAACATACTGCAGTTTTCGAATGAAACACGCACCACAGGCTACTCTACGAACGATTATAAGATAATAGGCGAGTCCAGGTAGGGTAAAAAGGGGGTAAGCAATATTAAATGAAGTTGTAGTGAAATAGTCACTGTTGACTAGTTAGTATCAAAATAGCGAATAATATACTGATCAAAAGGTCTTGTGCCGCCCCAGTGTGGATCCTGGATACGCCTATGATGAAGTAAAACATGCAAAAAGGAACTATCTACGATCAGTAACATATTTATAGTGCTGGGTAGCAACTTGTCTGCGGTTAATATTTGTTTCCCAATTTGACCTCCCTTTTTCACTAACCTGGTACTGCCTATGGCACAAAATATGATTTATAACAGTTTTGTCTAATGTCACAATCACATACCATTTCATTTATAAAAAACATAAAAAATGGTTTTATTACTCATTTACTTCACCCCCATATTGAGTGACCTGCACACGCCTATGATTTTGAATTTTTAAACGTCACCATAATATATCAGTTTCCAATTCAATCTCTATCGATTCCTCTTAGTTGTGTTAATATCGGTCGATAAACATGAAAGCTTTGTTGGACCAAATATACTACTAAAATTTGTAGTTTTTGCCCCCCCCCCTGTTGCCCCCCTATCCAAAATGTAGATTTTATTATTATTTAGAAATGTAGATCGTGTTGAGGGGAAGCAAACACCGTTTCATTTTTGAAAATCGGACGGGTAGATCTCGAGATCTCCGGAGGGGGGGGGGGGGCGGAATCCGCCCCCCCCCCCCCTGTTACAAATAGCGGTAGCCAGGAGCCTGTTACAAATAGGGTTAAAGGAGAAGCAACCAAACCTCATGCATACGTCACTAGGTCTAGGGAGAGGGGTGGAGAAGCGCCTAAACGAACATAAAAGTGATGTAAAGTATCATAGGACATCGAATGTGATCGTTCTTCACATCGAAAAATGTAAACACTCACCGAAGTGGAGTGAAACGTAAATACTTGAAAACAACATTAAAGAACAGACTAGACAAATTTCGGAGGCAGTGCATATCGTTTCTAGGGACACATTTAACACACGATCAGAATGTATAACTTGGGCAACGCCGGCGGTGAATCTAGCTCTAAGACAGTCGTAGCCAATTGCACGTGTTATAGGTAAATTATGGTAAATATTATTAGGTAAATATTATAATTAATCAATTAATTTTTTTAAAAAACGCAAATTAAAAATAAATTAATAATTAATTAATAATTAAATATAAATATTAGGTAAATTTATATTTGACTGTTTTGCTGCAATGTGTGTTGCCTTTGTCGTTCTTCATCGCAGTGCAGTGATCAAGGTATTAATATACCGAAAGCTTTGCCATACATCTGCTTTTGGGTTATTTTCATCACTTGCTCCATCTGGCATGGATAAACACATATCTGTATAAGTATTTTAGCAAATGGATATGACCTGACAAAATCCCAACACCATGTAGCCGGCAATAAGCCTAAATTTAGGCCCGTGAACTTGGCACCAGGCCTTTGTTCGCAAACAAGCTGAAAATTCTGGCTGGAGTAATTATTTTTTCCTGTTGTTCTTGCCTGGTGCTAATTTTCACCAATAAAGCGACCCAAACACAAAATCGCTGATACATTACTCCACGATGAGGCTCATCGTAAATTGTGATATCCTATATGTACAAACACACGACCAAGCAGGGGCGTTGCACACAATTATTAGTAGGGGCGGGCAGCCAGGTGTTTGGCCCCCAACTCCCATGTAGGCTAATGTTAAAATTTAAAATCCCGCTATTCTGGGGGGCCGGAGCAAGGCCGGATTGATCCCGGGGACCCTGCCCCCAGTCACCACCCCCCCCCCCCCCCCCCGTGGCGACGCCCCTGATGCCAAGCCTGATACCATAACTAATGAGTTTTTTAAAATTAAGAATGCTGGTACACATACTTGGTTTGAGGGACTCTAAGCCCACACATATTTGTTTTGTGTAGTATTTATGAGAAGAAGGTGGTAGTGAAAATCCTCACAACTATTTCGATTTCTGGGACTATATCACTTCTGTTATCAACGCTCTTGCAAGTTCAAACGGTTAATTGTATTCCTGTATGTAAGCAACCGATAATAACTATTCGAATAGCATTACCCTCTTTTTACGCCATGACAGTTACCATTGTTAGCTATTGTTCCACCCCTACTCACCATCTGGTGTACTTGATGAGCTCCTGCTCGTCATATCCTTCGATACCCTCCACGTAGAAGAAGCCGACCGTCTCCAGGGCGTGGATCAGCTTGCTGGCCAGCTGGGCGCGTCCCGGCCCGTCCGCCAGACGCAGGTCAATCACGGGCAGCGGGGCACCGGACATGGCGTCGAGGTCAGCCCCAGACCAGCGCTGACGGCAGACTGGTCAGCCCCGGACCAGCGCTGACGGCAGACTGGTCAGCCCCGGACCAGCGGTGACGGCAGACTGGTCAGCTCCGGACCAGCGGTGACGGCAGACTGGTCAGCTCCGGACCAGCGGTGACTGCAGACTGGTCAGCTCCGGACCAGCGGTGACGGCAGACTGGTCAACTCCGGACCAGCTCTGACGGCAGACTGATCAGCCCCGGACCAGCTCCGCCCGACGAATGAGGTTTTCTCCGGTCTAGCACGAAGCGCCCATGTCAGCCGGGAGCACGTGCGCTGCGACTGGCCTGGCACGGTGACACTTGTTGTGTTCGCGAGATGTAAATACTCACGAAAGCTTTAGTTTGTTTGGATAGCTGTGAGAGCTTGACCTTGGAGACAATGGACGCCACGAGTATGTTTACACTTTGAATGCATGTTTGAAATTTCGATAAATTAGCCCTGCAGCCAATGGGACTACCGGCCACCTTCGGGCCGCTGTTTTTTTTTTTGCCCCTGACTTGACTTGTGGGAGGTGGCGGCTGAGAGGTGCCTAACCACATACCAAATTTGAACACAATCGGCTCAGCCGTTGCAGAGTTTTTGCGAGGAAACACTTTTAACCCTTGCCCTACGGGGGGGCTGACAGCCCCCCCCCCCCCCCCGAGGTTTTTCTTTAAAACTTTTTACACATGCGGCACATCTTGCTGAAATTTTCGGTAGCTGAGTTTACAACAATTATACGCATGCTGCAAAAATTTCATTGAAATTGGTTGAGTAGTTTGGGAGATCATTATGTTTTGATGACGTCATGTTGGTGGAAAAACGATAAATATTTGAAAAATAGTAAAAAACAGAGTTTTAAAGGAAACTGCAAACGCAATTCACCAAAAATACAAAATGGCATTCTCTTTAAAATGGCAATCTCGGATTTGCACAATTTTGGGTTTTTGACCACTAAAATGAAAAAAAGAAAAAATGTAAATCCCACAAACTCAAAATTTTCGAAGATGTTAGAAAAACCGGAATATATGCGAGAGAACTAAGCATGGACAATACCCATACCAAATTTCAAAGGAATATCTTAATTTTTAACTGAGTGATGGCTCCCTAAGTGTAAGAAACTGATGACGTCATTTTTTAATAACTTTTTCTACTTTCTTTTGACAAGATACGAACAAATAATTACCTTTTCTGTATTTCTAAGCCAAAACTGGTCTAGGAACATGCCTTT
This sequence comes from Chirona hameri, assembly GCA_036785665.1. NCBI lineage: Eukaryota > Metazoa > Arthropoda > Thecostraca > Balanomorpha > Balanidae > Chirona > Chirona hameri. The sequence continues at coordinate 57,943 of JAXIVJ010001762.1, forward strand.
TATTTACATTTATCAATTTCTAATTTTGAGGTTTTCTGAAGAGCAAAACCGCTGTTTTTGACGTGGTAAATCCGAGGTCATTCACTTGACCTGGAAGGTCACCCGTTGACCTGACACCTAGCAGTCGCATACTGTTAGATTCCTCGCATGACAGGTAACATGCTGTTTCTTACCGCATTGCTCTAAGTTGCTTGGTTTGGAAGTTAACAGGGGACGGGGAAGTTAACAGGGGACGGGTTTGGAAGTTAACAGGGGACTGTCAGCCCCCCCCCCCCCCCCCCCCTAGGGCGAAGGTGAAAAAATATCCCGTAGGGCGAGGGTTAAACACCCCTCACGCGGCACGTGCCACTTCATTTCACCCTTGTTAGTGCTAAAAAATGATATGGTCTGTCCCAAACCCATTCCAACTCGTTACATTTTAAAAGAATTGCTCTATTCCCACCCATTTACATCCCATTCCCATTCCCATATGGGATTACCATTCCATGAAGGGCTCTAATGCTAAGCAAAGAAGTCCGCTTGCCAATCGGACGTGGGGTTGCAGAGATATACGCTTTTCAAAAGCGTCGCCACGGGTCGGGTCGGGGCGGGGCGGGCTGGGCCGGGCCGATCATATTTATATTTGTCCCATATACCACGGAAGGACGAACGAGCGCTTCGCGCTCGTTCGTAATTATTGTATTCCCGGTGACCACATATAAGGTGACAAAATAATGTCGCGGCCAGCTTTGGTCTGCTAAAATATAACCAACAGACAAACACAAAGGCCGCACAGGCACAGCAGAGACATCCCTACTTGGTGACTGCTTTACACCCTGCTGACGTTGCCGTCGAGCCTTCTAGAAACCACGTCACTCAGCGCCGCTCGATCGAAAACCTCCTCGCTGACTCACCGTGTGCGGCGCGCGCCCTTGGCACGACGATATCAAAACAACCGTGCCGCTTTTTCTAGCCGAACAGAAATAGCCCCCGTCGAGCCAGCCAGCGTGTGACGTCACACCTCCCAGCTGACGACAAATCAGAACGGCGGCTGGATCAGTGACGTTGCAGGTGAAGCTGCCAGAAGCTGGGCGTCACTCTCCAGACGCCGGTGGCTGGGTATAAACCACCTCGTCGGTGCCGACGATCCGCAGTGAGTCAAGCCGACTGCGCCTCTGTGTTCTTCTCTTCGCCGCGTGCGAATCAGTGACCGATCGACTAGCTGATTTGAGATACTCGTGGTACAGTATCGCGCCTCCGTCTGAAATGGCGAAATCTACGGCGATCGGCATTGACCTTGGTACGACCTACTCCTGTGTAGCCGTGTTCCAGCACGGCAAGGTGGAGATCATCGCCAACGACCAGGGCAACAGAACCACTCCCAGCTACGTGGGCTTCACGGACACGGAGCGGCTCATCGGAGACGCCGCAAAGGGTCAGGTGGCTATGAATCCCAAAAATACGGTGTTCGACGCCAAGCGACTGATCGGCCGTCGCTTCGACGACCCGAAAATCCAGCAGGATATGAAGAACTGGCCGTTCAAAGTCTGCAACGACGCCAGTAAGCCCAAAATCGAAGTGGAGTACAAAGGAGAGATGAAACGCTTCACCCCCGAGGAGATCAGCTCGATGGTGCTGACCAAGATGAAGGAGACGGCCGAGGCGTATCTCGGCAAGTCCATCAAGGACGCTGTCATCACGGTGCCGGCCTACTTCAATGACTCGCAGCGCCAGGCAACCAAGGATGCGGGCATGATCACCGGCCTGAACGTCATCCGCATCATCAACGAGCCGACGGCGGCCGCCCTGGCGTACGGACTCGACAAGAAGCTAAGTGGCGAGAAGAACGTCCTCATCTACGACCTGGGCGGTGGTACGTTCGACGTGTCTATCCTGAGCATCGCTGACGGCTCCATGTTCGAGGTGAAGTCCACGGCAGGTGACACCCACCTGGGAGGGGAAGACTTCGACAACAACCTTGTCGACCATCTCATGCAGGAGTTCAAGCGCAAGCACAAGAAGGACATGGCGGGTAACGCACGTGCCATCCGTCGTCTGCGCACCGCCTGTGAGCGTGCCAAGCGCACTCTCTCCAGCAGCACTGAGGCCAACATTGAAATCGACGCACTCTTCGAGGGTATCGACTTCTACACCAAGGTGACGCGCGCGAGGTTCGAAGAGCTGAACAGCGAGCTGTTCCGGGGAACGCTGGAGCCGGTAGAGAAGGCGCTGAGGGACGCCAAGCTGGACAAAGGAGCCATCCATGATATCGTCATGGTCGGCGGCTCAACGCGCATCCCCAAGATCCAGAAGCTGCTGCAGGACTTCTTCAACGGCAAGCAGCTGAACCTCAGTATCAACCCGGACGAGGCGGTGGCGTACGGCGCAGCTGTACAGGCGGCCATTCTCTCCGGAGACAACAGCTCGGCCATCCAGGACGTGCTGCTGGTGGACGTGGCGCCACTCGCGCTCGGCATCGAAACGGCCGGCGGCGTCATGACCAAGCTGATCGAGCGGAACACCCGCATTCCGGGCAAGCAACAGCAGACGTTCACCACATACGCCGACAACCAGCCAGCCGTCAGCATACAGGTGTTCGAGGGCGAGCGCGCCATGACCAAAGACAACAACCTCCTCGGCAAGTTTGAGCTGACCGGTATCCCACCCTCTCCGCGAGGAGTGCCTCAAATCGAAGTCACTTTTGACGTCGACTCCAACGGCATCCTAAACGTCTCCGCCGAGGACAAGTCCACCGGGCGCACCAACAAGATCACCATTACCAACGACAAGGGCCGCCTCAGCAAGGCCGAGATCGAGCGTATGCTCGCCGAGGCGGAGAAATACCGTGAAGAGGATGACAAGCAGAGGGAGCGGGTCGCCGCACGCAACCAGCTGGAGGCCTACGCGTTCTCGGCGCGCCAAGCGGTGGAGCAAGCCGGGGCCAAGGTCAACGATGCCGACCGCCAGCTGGTCAAGGATGCTGTTTCCGCCACGCTGAAGTGGCTCGACGAGAACTCCCTGGCGGAGAAGGATGAGTTCGAGCACCAGTACAAAGAGCTTGAGGACAAGTGTCGGCCCATCATGACCAAGATGGCGCAGGGTGGTGGCCAGCCTCAGGGAGGGCCGACGGTGGAGGAAACCGACTAGGTGAAGAAAGGTTGTCGCCCAAGGGTGGAAGAAGAGATAAAAGGTGAGGACACATCTTAGGTCGGTAAGCACCGAACCAGAAATGGCTGTCCCTCCACCAGTTAATATTTCGTGAGTGAATATGCCATAATTGGATATGATGGGAGACTTCAGAAACTTTCTGTCTGCAATGCGACATCAGGATTGCTCTCAGCTGGTGCTGAGCTTGTTTTCTGTTCTAAGAGGCTGTGTTGTTGAGAGAGTGAGGAAGAGATCGTTGAAGGATGTGCATTTTTCCCTTTGTTTGCTTATTTTCGTTAATATGACCGGGCAGTTGCGCTTGTCGCCATTTACTGCTTGGGTTATGTATCTTCTGACAATGCTTTTTCAAACGTCTATTTTTATTTTAGTGTTGCTATTTCATGTCTTCGTATGTCATTGGTCGCTATAGAAAGAAAGCCACTATTAAGTGTGCACCTATTTTGCCTACATGCAGATCTTTATTCAATGCACTGCCAGCCTCTAGTGGCGATGGCTGCATTCGTAAATTTTCAGCATCTAACCATGCTCAGTGTTGTTACAAATAAAGAGGGTGGAGTGGAACATTATGTTTTGTGTTTTAATGTTTCTTCTGCATTGATGTGGCGTAAGGCATCCGCTCCTGTTTTCTTTAAAAACACACCAACAGTATAGTTATCTATTATATTTACAGTAAAACGATACAGAATCGCTTCTACACAATGTGAAATGTATTCATACAATGACGACCATCCTTCTCCAATTTCTTCTACGCAATACACCGATGGAAAGTCGAGAGAAACAGGCCCGTTTCCGGCACCGACCTCTACTTTGGCCCCCAGGTGTGTAGAGAATGAAATACCTACGCGGTGGCTACGGGCTCAGCCGAGCCGCCACGCTGCCACTAGTTAAAATAACAACAGTCTCGACCCCGGCGGCACCTGCGCTACCTCCAACTCGGGCAGTATCACGAAAATTGGCACGCTAGCTTCGTACACTCGTCGACCTGCCGTCCTGCGTCAGACAGCAGTGAAGGTTCCTCTAATACTCTCGGGTAAGAGCCGCACGCGATGTGCGGCCGCGTCTCTGCCACACCCACCACCCGCCACCGGTACAGTACCGATTCGTGCGCGACGGTGCAGAAAGTGTGGCGGCGGACGGTGCCTGATGCGTGTGTGGCGTCACTCACTCGCGGAATGTGGCCTGTCATCAGGCGTCCCGCACTCAAATTAAATGCACCTTAAAGCGATTTGACGCCCTGCATAGGTCCAGCCTCTGATGGAACAGTCAGCCCTGAGCCTGGAGCTGTATGTAAAATTGCCAAGTTTTTAACTCATATTCGCGTATGCATTGATTGACACAGACATGGTTGTGGAACATGATTACGCACTGTAGGCAGACGCGCGGGGAGTTGTGAACACCTACAATCACCAAAATAATACATTACAGTGACCTTTGTTACCCTGCCGCCTCGAACTTCAGAACCTGACATCGCGCTCGAAGGTCGGCGATCCAAACCCAAACAACAATCGCGCCAAAATCTATCCGCCCTTCTGTCACCCCACCACACAAACAGTGCACCGGTCTCGCTTTCGATACACGACAAACATACAAACATACAGAGACTCGCGCTACCGCACACGTCTTGGACGTGTTCCATCGCAAACAGAACCGTTGACACGCCTGCGTTAGCAACAGCGATCGGGGAGGGGCGGGATGGGAAGATGTGGTGAGGCGTGCCAAGTTATTGGGTTCTCAACACCAGCATAGGGCGTGTCAGGGGCCTCACGTCGGAATAGACGGGCATCCGTCTATTCAGGCCTGAGGCCCTGGCACGCCACACAAGAACGACGAGTCAGTCAGACAGACGACCTCACAACGATCGCAACGATTGCTCCGGTCATGCCGGTTTCGTTTGAAGATAGAACCGTTTTGGACTGGGTGTTGCGTCGCGTCTAACTTGGTTCATGCTCCTCAGTTTGGAACGACGTCTCAGCCCACAGCACGGCGCCATGTATGAATCTGAGTCACAGAGGCCGCTGAGTCGTAACTATCCGGGTTCGACTCGAACCAGGTCAGGTCAGGCTCAATTCGAGTCAAGTCCAAATCAGTTCCGACTCAGTTTTCGCTGTTTTCCCAGCAGGTAAAAACATGTCCTCTTCAGGTCCGACTCGCATCCGACTCAGGTCCGAATCAAGTCCGAATCAGACCCGACTCAGACCCGACAAAGACCATCTCAGAGCGAGCTCAGGACTGGCTAACTCCGGTAGCGCCGGTCCAGGGGTACTTGTCGGGGCAGGGCTGGCACGTGCTCATGTACCGAATACCCGACTTGTGCCACAGGTTGCACTTCTTGGCCTTGGAGCAGCGCCGACGCTCCTGTGGCGCACCAGGACAGCAGATCAGCACAGGCACTCAACAAGGCAAACACATGCGTCATAATTCGCAACCTTGCATATCAACATACCGCACATATCATATGCAATTAGCAGAAACATTTATATAACTATGACTAAAATATAACTTGTATTTCATCGAGTTCATTTACAATTACAAGTTTACTCGTTTTAACCCTATTAATGGCAGGGGGCAGATTCTGCCCACCCCTCAGGTTATTCGCAGATATCTTCAGAACGGCTAGAAGCAGACCCATGAAATTTTAGGACTTTTCCTAGAATTGAATTCCGCATATGGAGTCAACATTTTGATTTCCCAACCTGAACGGAGGCGGTTCCAGGGCCCAGTTTTGGGAGTTTTTTTCTGTGACATTTAGCGATAATACGGAGATGCGATCTTCACGGCTTCTTCCTAACTGCCTGAAGTATAAAGAAGTTACATATATTTACGGTGATTGAAACAAGTGCAAATTAGTTGATTTTAGTGAACTATAATACATATTGCACGGCAGAGGCGGTTTCAGGGACTTGAAAATGGGAGGTTTACAGGAACTTATTTTCATATATTTTGCCTCCCTTTTTCGCTAACCTGGCACCGCCTATAGATACAAATATGTTTTATATCTGTTGCATCCGATGTCACAATAGCGCACCATTTCATTTATCGAAAAAGAAGTCGAAAAAAGACGGTTTTATAAGGCATTTATTTTACCCCCAAATTTAGTGACCTGAAAACGACTATGATTTTTGCATTTTCAAAAGTCACCATCATATATCAATCCCCAATTCAATATATATCCATCACCATTAGTTAAGTTGAAATCGGTTGATAAACATGACAGCTGTGTTGGGTCACAAATACCTCTAATATTTGTCGTTTTTGCCCCCCTGTTGCCCCCCCCCCCTATAAAAAAAAATCGATTTTTGTTGTTGTTGGAAATGTAGATCGTGTTGAGGGTAATCAGATGCCGTTTTATTTGTGAAAATCGGACGGGTAGATCTCGAGATCCCGGGGGGGGCGGAATCCGCCCCCCCCCCCTGCCACTAATAGGGATAGCCAGGAGCCTGCCACTAATAGGGTTAAATGGCGAAGACACCTGGTATTGGTGGTTGTGGAGTACACATATGAGAACAAACACAACAGTTTATTTGCGCACTGGGCTGCAAACTGGCGTTGATTTTGTTACAGCATTAGAGTCACTGTTACCCCAGTGTGAACTACACATGACTCGATCGGGACGTAACCCTGCTGCCCTACCCCGGACATTGCGAGCTGTGTGTCGGACGTACCGGGTGGTCGCAGGCGAACGGTTCGAAGTTGTTGACGGTGCTGAGCGGCTGCGGGTCGCGCACCCACTGCAGCGCCTGCCAGCTGGTCACCAGCCAAACGTCGTCCATCTTGGAGAGCGTGTCCAGGAAGGCCATGAAGCCCTCCTTGTGGTGCGTGGTGGTCATCCAGGCCGCGTGGAAGTACAGCGGGAAGATGGCCCTGCGGGACGGCAACAAGAGAGGGTCACATCTGGTGGAAACCAGGGGCGTGTCTCCCGGATGTTTTCCATTTTAGCAGGCCACACCAGAATTACCGTGTTATCTCTTAGAATATCCCCCAGAGTTTTGGCTGAGAGTCATCTTTTCGTTGAATATCGTTAGTTAGTTAGTTTTCTAAAGAACCAAAACAGCGATAGCTGTTTTAGTTTTGGATAGCTGTTCCGGTATAACTGTTTACTAGTCGCCACTCGTAGACAAATCTCTCATGCCAAGTGTAGTCTGCGAAACGAAATGTGAATTTTCAAAGCAGCCTTTTTAATGATGGTACCGACGTATGCTATAACAAAGTACGCTTGGTTGCATTCTGCTCACATCGAACAGGTACCTACATAAGAAACGCGAAAATCGTGAAACATGATGCTGTAGTCAAACGATTGTAGCCAGTGCAGTGCCACCTTGCCACTGCAGTGCCACCTTATCCAGCGCCACCTTACCAAGCACCACCTTACCCAGTGCCACATTACCCAGCGCCACCTTACCCAGCACCACCTTACCCAGGACCACCTTACCCAGCGCCACCTTACCCAGCGCCACCTTACCCAGTGTCACCTTACCCAGCACCACCCTACCCAGTACCACCTTACCCAGCACCACCTTACCAAGCGCCACCTTACCCAGCACCACCTTACCCAGTGCCACCTTACCCAGCGCCACCTTACCCAGCGCCACCTTACCCAGCGCCACCTTACCCAGCGCCACCTTACCCAGCGCCACCTTACCCAGCGCCACCTTACCCAGCGCCACCTTACCCAGCGCCACCTTACCAAGCGCCACCTTACCCAGTGCCACCTTACCCAGTGCCACCTTACCCAGCGCCACCTTACCCAGCGCCACCTTACCCAGTGCCACCTTACCCAGCACCACCTTACCCAGCACCACCCTACCCAGCGCCACCTTACCAGTGCCACCTTACCCAGCGCCACCTTACCTGTTGCTGGTGTAGTGACGCTCGAAGTTCTTGATCATCATCTTGTAGACGCCCTCGGCTGTGTCGGGGGTGGTACAGGCATCCACCATGGAGCAGCGCCCTCCGTTCAGGTCCTGCCACATCGACATCGGCACCTCCCACACACCTGCAAAGAGGGAACCACATCAGGTCAAGATCGTTCAGCGTTGCCAAATTCTGTAATGATTCCCACACACTCCTGAAGCAGCGAGGGGGGAGGAGGGGAGAGGGGGAGAGGGTGAGAGGGGGAGGGGGAGAGGGGGAGGGGGAGAGGGGGAGGGGGAGGGGGGGGGGGGGAGAGGGGGGAGAGAGGGAGAACTTTTATCCACAACAAATGAACAACACATTTATGCCACTTATGTCATTTATGTCCCGCTAGGTGTGTTGTAAGCAATGACTTTGCCTGTAAGTGGAGTTTTCTCTGTTGGCGATGTTGCAAATAAACAATAAACAATAAACATCGGCGCTATTTTTTCTCATGGGCGAGGTACGTTCACATTTGGGTAGAAAGAGATTGAACAGTCATGTGTTACGCCAGTCACTGACCTGGGTAGGCGTTGTTTGGGCAGGGCGGGATCATGCAGTCGTGATGGATGTGGTAGTCCAGTGTGTATGGCCAGCTGGGCGGGTTGTTCTCGTACACAGGCATCGACGAGTCGTACGTGAAGTTGTTGTTGTACAACATCTTGAACATGCGGTTACCGCCGATCTGAAGACAACGCGGTTTGTTAACATCCTCGTTAGCAAGTACTTCTTGACAGGCGATGACAGGCGATGACAGGCGATGACAGGCAAATAGGATTGATGTGAATTAGCAGTATTTAATCTAATATTAATTCTAGGGCTGATGTGGCAAACGATATCTCCTGTTGGCACCTATCGCACTTTCATCAGCCAGACTGGAAACAGTGAACAACATGCTGGCTGTGAGTAGAGATTTGGGCCCGTCCACAAAATACCGCCTGTTGCATCACTTCATTGCCGTAACCCTATACCATCGACAAAACAAAGGCAGCTGGACCAATGCGGCCACCCTGAGGTACCCCATCGCGCTGTGCCCGCTTACCGAGAGGAACGGCGCGCGCATGCCTCGGACCTCCTCGAACGGCACTCCTCCGTAGGCGGAGATGATCTCCCTCTGGCCGTTGACCTCCGCCTCCCACTTGGACGTGGAGAACTGCTCGCCGAAACTGTGACTGAATGGCGACGTAGGCAGGACAGAGTCAGAAGGGACACATACACGAGGACAGACGGGACGCAGCGCTTAAGCGTTAGTCAGTTGATACTCAGACATGACACGATTGTGTATGTCTTCAAAAGAACGTTTGGGATTGACGGGTACTGTTAATGGAGTAAGCAATTTTTTTTATCTCTCAAGAATATTATGTGAGAAAATGCCACAAATTATCACTATCCAAAGCACCATAGTACGTTGCACTCTACCATTCATGGAGATTGATATTGAGAGGTTGATGTATGAATATTAAGCAGAGCTAGTAGGCACAGGCACATTCAGCTTTTAGAAGCAAGCCCCAAACACTTGAAACGGACTGTTGTTTCGTGCAATTAGAGGACAAAGCAGTAGAGGACAACTAAACAGAACATGCCATGGACGTGCACAAGTTTCAACCGCTAAGTCTACTCTAGATATGTTTATTTAAATATTGCTTAAAATATATGCTATTAATTTTGATATATTTAACGTAAATGCGTTTTGCGCCATATTTTACTAGTGGTCGAGATTTCGACTCAAACTCGACTTGACTATCGATCCAGTTGCATCTCGAATTACGCGGCGCACTGTTCACTGCGCTCCCTTCTGGCGGCGAGCGTCCTCGGCTGAGCTAGCTGCAGCTGGCCTTGTCTCGATAAGTAACGCTGCGTGTGCTTGACCTCACCTGATGGAGTGCGAGGCGATCTCGTGGCCATCGGCCCACAGGTTCTGAACCTGCTTGTAGTCGGTCCACTCGTGCGACACGTAGAACGTGGCCGAGATCGGACAACCGTTCGGGTTCTTGCGACCCGTCTCGAACATCTCCTTGTACAGCTCATGGTTAATGTCGTTGATCGAGTCGTCGAAGGTGAGGAGCACCAGCAGCGGGGTGGACTTGGCTTCGATGTCGCCTGGACGGACCGCGCTTCAGTTAGATGGACGGACAGACAGACAGACAGACAGACGGAGAGGGATAGAGCAGGCAAATAGACGGACGAACGAGCAAACCGATGGAAACAGACGGACAGAGAAGGATATTGAGAACACAAAGTTGTCGAAAAGAGATGCTCACAAAGCATGCTGTATCTAAGAGTACCTGAAGAAGGGAAATATTATCTTGTATTTTCAAATTGATGTAGCTAGATTATATAAATTTTAAAGATTTGTATATCGCAATCTAAAAAATAAATAAAACATTTCATTTGTGAACTAGTAGAAGTTGTTTAGTTGCAATTTTTGAAATACAAAATAAAACAGTACTGCCGTTTTCACGAAGGATTATTGCGCTGGAAATATTCTGAAAAGTTTCTGGAAACTTTTTAAAACTTTTCAGAAACTTTTCGGAATCTTTTCAGCGCAATAATCATTCGTGAAAACGGCTATTTTAATTGTATTGCTTGAAATGCCTACATTCGCGTCGTTCCCGGAAATAGCATACCACCAAAAAACAAATACCCATTTATGCATGACCATAAGACAATGAGCACCAGCCAGACAACTAACACAAAAGCCATGTTCCGTTAAAATATGTTATGGTACAACGAACAAAGTACAGTCAGATTCACATGGTATGCTGAGGAATAAAAAGCGCAGAATATGACTGAAAACGACAGTGACATGCTCACGAACTGCAGAAACGATATTTGATAGTCGCCGCTTCACCTGCGGTGAAGATAAAACTAGGTGACAATGGACCCAATGAAGACTTCGAGGACTGGCTTTCCGGCTGGATTGGAGAGATGATAACAGTTCAGCCCTTCTCTGGGTTTCTGAGTCACACAGCCACTTGGCATCCAGGCAGCTTGCGTCAGACCGGTACTTGGCTACCGAGCACTGATCAGATTGCCTTCAGAATAACACAGCACACTCCGTGTATTCACACAATTGTTAGGCTTGGAATGATGGCCTCCTCCTTCGCATCATTCTTGTGGACTTGTCTTTGGTTTCGGTGGATACTGATCATTAACCCGCGAGTTACTGGGGGGGGGGGCTATTTTTTGCCCCCCCCCCCGTTATTTTGCAATAACTCCTAAACGAACACCAGTATCGTCACCAAACTTGCAGTACCTTCTCTCACATCAATTCTACACATGTTGGCTTACGGAAAAATATGAGGCTATGATAGGTCAACCGGGAATGACGTCAGAGTGACGTCATGTTCTTCGGGTTTTGTTGCAAAATAATGGTTTGCGGAAAACGCTGTCAAAGGTACAATATTTGAGATAAACTATTTTGTTTTAAATCAAATTACTGACAATAGACCGCGCTATCAAACTGCCGTCTCAGATTTTTGACTTTTTTTTAATTCAAAATTTTGAGAAATCCAAATACATTTTTTTTTTAAACAAAATTTTCAAGAAAAAATCAGAATTATCAAAAAACCGGAATTTATGTGATCGAGACGTATACGGTGAATATGTGTACCAAATTTATAGTCGATATCTTTAAAAATGACCGAGTTATGACCTTTAAATGACACAAATCGACCACTTCTCACAGCATTACTATGCATAAAAAAACGCATTTTCATTTTTGCTTTTTACTTCTATTTATATGGAACAAACAATGTTCTAAGGTCATTTTTCGCGTTCTAGACGAAAAACTAACCCATAAACATGTGTTACAAAGCCTAATGACCGTAATCTGCAGTTTGACCTCGTGACCTCGGATGACCTTGACCTGACCCAAGGTCATAAACAGCTTAGAAAGGTACTTAGAAGTGTCAGACACACGAATCATACCGATGTATCGACAGTTTATGCGTTTAATATCGCAATTTTGCGCGACAATTCCATCCATCGAGACCTTTTGACACGGTCAAACATTTTGTACTTGACCTGACCTGTGACGTCATCGGTGACCCGGAGGTCAACAATATTATGTTTCCCTCGATAAATTTGCCAGGGCTATGGAATGCCGTTTGAATTTTTACATTCGGTCCAGTAGTTCCGGAGATCAGAGGGGGGGGGGGGGGGCAAAAAAATAGCCCCCCCCCCCCCCCCCCCCAGTAAGTCGCGTTATGAAATATACCCCAGTAACTCGCGGGTTAAGTCATCGGCGATGAAATGCAGTCTTCAATGCTTGGTATTAAAACGCACAGCACATGAGTTCGCAAAAAAAAGAATTGTTGTGTTATGTTCTTCTTTTTGTCAACCAACAACATATTTTTGTATCGTGTTGATCAGCTTGATACTAAAATCTTACCTAGATGGGTGTTATTTCTCAAATTATCCTTTTCAACGCGTCATTTTTGTTGCATTTCATGAATAAATTTCAACGATCAAAGCTCATTCAACACACTGCATGAGCATCAGCAAAAAATGATGATGGGTTTTAGAAAGCAGTTGGATGGTGCGAAAGCATGAGGGCCTGAAGTCGATTGGAAGGCGTTTCGGCTATAGTTTCATCCACACTCCTCTCACTGCCACGTGAGAGAAGCGTGGCACAAGCTTGACGTGGGATAAGCAGCAGTTTGTGGACAAATATCAGAAAGAAACTCACAGGCCTCTTGCCGATGTCTTGTTCTAGGCTGGCGGTCGGCAAAAGAGACGGAGCTAAGGACTTCCACTTTAGGATCTTTCTGAGAATCTTCAAACTGCTGCGTATCCCACCTCAAGCTCGTGAAACGTTTATCTCACGTGACAGTTCGGTTGCTTCTTTAAAAAGACTTCTCAACTTCTTCGACATAATCCGCAGTCACCGTGGTTGCTCCGATGCGTGTCGGAGGCCTCACGGAGGCTGTCTGCTTGACACGTTGAAGCAATTTGTTAATATGTTGAAACCTTCGTTGCGGTACCTTCATGGAATGTGTGAAGTGAATGAAAGGTGTCAAAACACCTTCCAAACTCCACCCGCCGACTTCGGTTCATCATGCTTTCGCGCAATCTAACTGGCCTGCTCTTGGTAAACGTGATGTTGGGCTGAACGTGCCGAACAGGGCTCCTGGGAGGGAATTGCTCAATGTGACCAGAAAAGCTCACCTACGTGTTCAAAATGGTAATGCGACAAAATGTCCAAATGCCAACAATGAGTTTCCGCACGTGCATATAAAAAACATTATTTTACTTTTGCACGCCATTTGTTTGTTTGTGGGTCATTCATTCGCGATCACAATGTACGTTCTATAAATATACAAAATACATGCTTTGCCACATGCCGAGATATCCTTTCAACATTATCACGTGCTTTTGGGAAAAGCTTTCGGCCCGCTGGGGCTAATTTAAAGGTATTTGGGAAACAATTTTGACCTAGGTCATTTTGATTTTCCCAGACAATTATTTAACATAATATTGAGAGCGGAGTTGCCAGAACAGAAGCGCATACGACATTATGTCATAGCAGAGCATTGTTGAACAAATGTTCAGACTCTGGCGCTGTTGATACAAGAGCGCCAGACATATGTCGCGTTTCCAATCAAAATACAGGTGGATCATCGATAATTTCTAGTCTTCTCTTCTGGAGTATCTTCTTCATCTCCGGATACGTTGAAGGATAAATATGGAAGAAAGAATGGCCTTTCAATTTGACCACCATCCTCCATACTTTATGACTTACTTTACACTTTAATTATATTTTATTTATGTTGTTGCGGAACGTTAGCGGCATGCGGTAAATAGCTTCCCTCTCCTGTGCTTGGAAAATTCTGCAATATTTCTACCGACCCTCGGTCCTCCGCATAAAAACCTCGGTGAATATTGCATACTTTCCCAGCACCAGGCGGGAATTATAAAACAATCGCTTGCAAACCAAACAGAAAAGTAATTATTTTAAAGAATAAACAAACAAGGAAAAGTCATATGCACATAGTGCAGCAACAAACTTATAATTTTATCTGCGTTAAAATGCAATACGTTGAAAATGAACCACCTCATATGAGTAAGCACATACGTTTTGATTCCTGATTGTTCCAAAAATATTAATATAACTTTACTTATCATAAGTTATGTAGGACCAATCAAATTATTATGAGATCATATGCATTCTAAGGTTGAAATAAACTTCCGAAGAAACTTCCACATTATAGAGCCATGCCGGGAGGGGGCATAATAGTATAGTATAACAAGCAGACGGACAGACGGACAAGAAAAGCTTCGTGCAAGCTAAACACGTGCAAGGACAAACAAATAAGATCGACTGACAGATATGTCAGCAGGCAGAGTTGCAACACAACAAGCAAGCCACTCCCGAATCGAGAAGTTCTACGAGAGACTCGTCACGAGGCATAAACACGTGGAGTTAGCGAGCGAGAGACAAGAGCATCGCCTCATCTGCGAAGGACACGGACGAGAGCACCATCTCTCTTCCTCTCAGCTGAAGAATTTCAGAGACGAAGCAGGCAGATGCACATGCATTCGGCTGCGGCTGTCTGGCTCTCGCCAGCGCCGACTTACGAGACGGAGTGCGATGCCAGCTCGTGGCCGTCGGCCCACAGATTCTGCACATGGGCGTAATCGGTCCACTCGTGCGACACGTAGAACGTAGCCGAGATTGGGCACCCGTTCGGGTTTTTGCGGCCCTCTTCAAACATGGCCTCGTATAGTTTTCGGTTCAGTTCACTGACGGCGTCATCGAAGGTCAGGAGCACCAGCTGAGGTATTTTCTCGGGGAACAGGCCGCCTAGAACGGCCGCCAACGTCAGCCCAGTAGAGGGCAGCACCAGGGGAGGCACGTCCAACGGCATGAGAGACGGGTGGACAGACAACACAACTGAGAGCCAATAGAGAGCCGCAGTGGGTGTGAGATGTAGAGAGATGGAAGCGGAACGGAGTAGAGCAAAATGTGCAAAGGAGTATGCTCAAAATGCAGATATTGGGAAGATTTTGATCAGGGCAGAAGGATGGTGGCGGGACGGAGCTGGAACTAGGAGTCAAACGGAGCGAAAGAGGGCCTTGCTGTCATTAACAGTACACGATGGGAGAGAAAGAGAGCCGGTTATTATAGACAACCTTTAGCAAGCTATTCGCGGCGCGGCGATCATCCTGCCAGGTTCCCAGCGTACACTAGGCCGGCTGCCACCACTGAACACACAGCGAGCCTCGGCTGCACCTGTTTACATTGGCACAGTGGGCGGCCCGGCGCCTGCATCAAACACCCCCGCCCAGCAGTGGGAGACGCGTCGGTTCAGACAGCCAGCAACGCTGCCCGTGCCGCCGTGAACTCCCCGCCTACATAAACAAGGCTCTGCTTCCAGCTGTCAACCGGGACCAGTTACAGCAACTGGTAATACGTGCACTTCGAACATTAACACAGACAACAGCAACCGCTCGCCCACTGGTTCTCCGCCAGCGAGCGATTGGAACGAGGACCTGAAAGTGATTCGCTGACCGGGATTCGAACCCACGTATGTACCTGGCGTGGCGGTGCCGCCGCAGGAGCAGTCGGGCAGCTTGCAGCGGGCGTCGCACCGCTCGGCCGGCTGGTCAGGCTCCGGCTGAGGGTACAGCGGAGTCGGCCTGCGGAACATGGGAGAGTGATACATGTGTGTGGCGCGGGAGAAGTGATAGTCGGGAGTGGTGTGATATGCGGCAACACGGGGCACACAGGAGCAATATGATGCTTGGAGATATGTTATATTCAATACGAACGCAATCACGGAAAGAGCAAGACACACAATATGTAAAACGAATGGATCATACACTAATTCAAGCTTCGAGAATCTTGTTCAGAGTGATGCTCCTATTGTGTAAGGAACGCTCGCCCATACCTGCTCGCAGGGGGTCCATTCACGGTAATTTTCTTTGGCTTGTTGCTGACAACTGAGTTCTGACTCTTCTTCGGGAACACAAGGCTGCAAAAGATCAAAACATAAGTTGCAGTACAAAATAAGCAGTTGAATATCGTTGAAACCCTTACAAAGTAATATATCAACATGCTTGGCGTAACGACATCATCGTCCTAAGTTTATTTGTTTTCGCCACTACTCAGCTTCCAACAGCTTCATAATACGCCAGTCAGAAAGGTGCTCCAAAACACCCGTGCTACGCCAATCCTGCCAACGCTTTGTCCGTCCCACCAAGTCATCTTTAGCCCTGACCCTGGCCGTGTGCGTGTCGCGTCGGCGCCACACCCCGCATCTGACCTGCAGAGGTGAGGCGGGCAGGGGAGGGGTTCTCATTCCTGGGCCATGTTCACCCCGCCTCTGGCATGTAGGTGTGGCGGGGAGGGGTTGCTACACTCAGAAACAAGCGAGACCTAAAAGGGGTCTCCGAGGCAAGAAAAGGTTCTCGAAAAAGAGCCACACTTTTGAAACCCTTTTCGAAACATGGATAAGATTCTTTTGTGAGACCTTTGTAATTAAAGAAGCTGTAGGGGTTTCACAAAATATGGTTAATGTTCTTTGAGAACCCATGGCGAGACCCAAGAGGGGCCTCTGAGGTGAGAAAAAGGTCTCCGAAAAGAACCACATCTTTGAAACCTTTTCTAAACCCAGATAAAGTTCTTTTCAGAGACCCAACAGGGGTCTCTGAGGCTAGAAAAAGGTTTCAGCAAAGAGCCACATCTTTTAAACCTTTTCCAAACACCGGTAAAGGTTCTTTTCAGAGACCTAACAGGGATCTCTGAAGCATGACAAAGGTCTCGGCATAGAGCCACATTTTGAAACCCTTTTCAAATAGCATGAAAATATATTTTGCGAAAACTTTTTTATTGTGCAAACGCAATTCACATAAAACGCGTGCTGAAAGCACACAACATTATTGCGCAGTGCGCATTCACATTTCACAACTTCACAACCGACAACGACAGGCGAGCGGAGCGCTGTCACCGCTTCAGTCCATGTGAACAGATGGGTGAGCAGCTATTGCACGTTAGCCGCTGCTGAAGACAGTGCAAAGCATCACCGTGCAGTATGCACTTACAATTCACAGCCGATAACGACAGGCTAGCGGCGCGGTGCCCCAGCCTGCGGACGTCCGTCGAATCTTCCTCAGCCTCGAAATTGGCACTTGGAACTTGAAAGATTTCCTGTTCATACACCTGATTCACTCACGGGAGTGGGCTGTGTCTTCATTTCAGTAATTTTTCGTTCAAACAAAAAAACGGAAAAAATACCAAATGATTCCTTGAAAATAAAGAGCAAAAGCTTCTTAAAACAATTCCTTACAACAGCAGCAACAGCAATGTATCTAAGTTTTACCTTTAAAATTCGCAGGCCGCTCACTGCTGTACTGCTCCGGTCGAGAGCGCGCGACGAACTGCCGCTGCGCGCACTTCTGCCGCGCAACGTTTTTCCGTGCAAATTCAAATGATGACACCCTGTATTATTCTTTGAGAACTACCTAGGGTCTCACCTACATCCGGGAACTTTGTGACGTGTGGATTCTCTGCCGACACCGTGGAAAAGCCTCGTGTTAAGCGGAAAGAGTTTCGATGAGTCCCTTCGTCCGTCCTATTGCGTCTTGGATACCCTTTTGATCTATGGGCGAGAATCCACACGCTTCTCTCATTCTTTAAAAGTTTTTTTGAGAGACCCTTTCAGAAAAAGGTCTCCAGGGCTGTTGTGAGTGTAGGTTATGTTCGCCCATTAGCGGATCCAGAACGGGTGCTTGGGGGGATTCCAAAAAGTCTGACACAATTCTGAAAACTCGTAGGATTTCGTTTGCTTATGCATTGATAGCTGATTTAAACTAACTTTCCTTAGCAACGTTGCTTATATTTTCTTCTGTAAAATGCGATTTCAGGCCATTTGGAGGCATGACCTATTTTGCCCCCCCCCCCACCCCCACTGGATCCGCCCATGCGTTCACCCCGCCTCTGACCTGGAGGTGCGGCGAGGAGTGCTGGGCGACTCGATCGACTTCAGTCCCGTGCTAGGCGTGCGGCGACTGCTGGTCACAGGTGATGTCGAAGCGCTCGGTCTCACGAAGGACTGCCTTCCGCGCGTCGTGGTCGCCTTCGTCGCTGCCGACGAGCCGCGGCGAGTCGAGCTGCGAGTCGAGCTAGGGACGAACGTGGACGGCGACGAGCCACGGCTGGAGGTGCCGGTGGAGGAGCGGGTAGAGCCGAGGGTGGAGGAACGGGTGGAGCCGAGGGTGGAGGAACGGGTGGAGTCGAGGGTGGAGGTGCGGCTGGAGCCGAGGGTGGAGATGCGTCTAGAGCCGAGGGTGGAGGAACGGGTAGAGCCGAGGGTGGAGGAGCGGGTAGAGCCGAGGGTGGAGGAGCGGGTAGAGCCGAGGGTGGAGGTGCGGCTGGAGCCGAGGGTGGACACACGGGTGGATGGGCGAGTAGAGCCCAGAGTGGAGCTCCTCGTAGAGCCGAGAGTGGAGCCTCTGGCGGAGGTGAGGTCCGACTGGTCGGTCTTGCGGCTGGTCGACGCGCTGAAAGAGAAGTGGGTGAAACTGTGAAGTATAGTGGCAAGTCGAGGTTGGACCCGTAAACTGGGGAAAGTGCACCATTCCCTCCCACCATTCGTTTTGGATAAAGAGGAATCTGACGGAGTTGAAGTTACATCATAACTGTTAAGCAATTAGTTCGTTGAATGTACCATGTCACGAACCAAGAATTATCCTTAACCCATGCAACACATCTTTTATTTCATGTTAGTAATGTTGTTTTGCTTTGTTACTTAACATATCATGAGGTGTTCCGTTTAACTGAAACCATCTCTGTAACATTTGTGTCAGTCTGCATAATGATTACTCAAAAGATGCGTCCACTTACTGCAGCTCTGCAGGTCACTTCCCTATATCAGAACCGACCGACTGACGTTTGACCTCTGTGAGAGGTCACTGACCTGGGCCGGACGATGCTTCGCAGTGCGGACGCTGCTTTGGTGGTGGTGGTTGTGGTGGTGGTTGTGGTGGTGGTGGCAGTTTCGGTGGTCGATTCAGTAGTAACCCGCGGCCGAAGAGAAGGCCTCAGCCTGCTGGCTGGGCGCTCACTCGCGAGCCAACCACTAGAAAGGCGCATGCGCAATGCCCTCAGTGTGATGAGCCACAACCAATCACAGGCAAACGGACAGACGGACAGACAACGGGCAATGTCAGCACCGGGGGACGGACGGACGGACAGACAAACGAACATACCGGTGGCAAGCAAACATGGATGACATTAATCCACGTGATGTCATCTGTATTATATTGTTAATCCGATTAGTGATGTTTTCCAAAAACAAAATGCGGATGTTATTCCCAAACCTCTCCAGATTGGTCTCCACCACTCTCAATGCAGAAAATATTCCTGATAGCACCCAGATCAACCACAATACTGTTGTTTGTTAATGTTGTTTGTTTTGTTAGGCACGAGCTCCCGTTCAAAGTTAGAATGTCAGCACATTTGATAGCACCATCCGCAGATCAGCAGTACCAACGTGGGTGGGTAAACATGCAGATGTGTGTTGAGATTTAGCTTTGACGGCTTGTCGGTCAAAGGATATTTCACGGCGACTGTTTATTATAATACGTTAGCGTAAATGTATACACCTAACTCGCTGTCATAAGGCCCTGACGAGCCGAAGGCTATGACAAACCCCATATGTAGCTTTATTTCGAGAATCGGTTACATAACGACTTCACTGAAGTATATATGAGACTGTTCCTCGTGGAGAACTCGATGTTATTCGTGCATTCTAATGTTGACGCGAGCTGGACTTCGAATACCGGGCATGCCAGGCGGATAAGCAACTGACTTTTTAAATTAATATACAAACTCAGTGATAACAGTGACTGAGTGATATCATTCACTCAGTGATATTATTGACTGTTTGATTGAACTCTGAAAGTCACTGAAAATGTTCGAATAACAAACTTTCCCAAAAAAAAATTATATTCGATCAGTACAGCGCAGCTATTGTAAAATGGGTATTTTATTAATACGGGAAGAATAGTGTGAACACATATGCTTGCAATAAACTAATTTGCATAATTTAGTTTAAGATGCCAAAACTCTTCAACATTCCTTGCCATTCCACCTCCCAGAGGCCCTTACTTTTATCTACTTAACCTCAAAAATAAGTCGCACACAAATGTAACCCAGCCGACAGACCGCGCGAGATCACTG
This sequence comes from Chirona hameri, assembly GCA_036785665.1. Taxonomy (NCBI): domain Eukaryota; kingdom Metazoa; phylum Arthropoda; class Thecostraca; order Balanomorpha; family Balanidae; genus Chirona; species Chirona hameri. The sequence goes on from JAXIVJ010001762.1 coordinate 78,164, forward strand.
TAAACCATGAGTAATAGATCAAAGAGTAATATATAAGAGTAATAGATGAGAATAGATCAAACCGTGCATGCCGCATGCACTGTGAGACGGGCGAAAATCCAAGGCATGGGTGATGAAGGGTGAATTTCTGCTGTGTTGGTATTGCAGCGAACTGTACGTTGGGGAATAGAATCTCAGTACGGTGCAATGCCAAGTTGGGCGTGCGAATATAATCGCACACATGTGGATCTCGAGTTCTGTATAGGTGCATCGTTACAGTCGAGTCCTGTATAGGTGCATCGGTACAGTCGAGTCCTGTATAGGTGCATCGGTACAGTCGAGTACTGTATAGGTGCATCGGCACCCGGCATCGGTGCAGTGGACGGATGACGAGTGGCCTGTAGCCATGCATTGCCTAAATAGTTATTAGCTTCCTAGAAAAGAAGAGAACTGCTACTTAGGTCGCTAGAGAGAAGAGACCCCTGTATTGTGCGCAGCCTATAATAGGGTGTGAGCTGCTCCTAGTCATGCTAGCCTCCTGCTGCTGGTGCCAGTTCAGCACTGTTCCGACGCCTCCGTGCAGCACCTATCGATAGGCATCACATGTACCTGTCCTGTTCGGGCCTGGCTCCCGCTGCCTCCGGTCGCGGCCGGCGCCGGCGCTGATTGGTGGAAATCGCGCCGGAGTTGGCAGCGCTCGCGCGCTGTCTGGGTCGGATCCGCACCCGGCTAAAATTAGCACAGCAGCGGACATAGACACAGCCGGGCGCTGGCGTCACGAATGGCCGCCAAGACAGGTACTGTTCATCAGGAGGGACGTGTTGATGGCTGACGGTTAACTATACGGTGATAATATATGTGTATGTAGTTAGGCTTCAAAACAAGGTGACATACCCGTCCAGCGCTGAGGCTGAAGTTTAAACCAACCTATTTTATACTCGAGCTAAGACGGATGATAAACGAGATTGTGGGGCCCCAGTGGCCCTAGTAATTTACGGGAGGGCGTTTATTTGGGGTGTGAGATACACATTGTATATTCAGTGCCCGACTATTCCTAGATCATGGCGTTCTAATTCTGTACTGGGACAACACAATAATTTTGACAATGGTGAAACAATATTCGGTGTTGTGGATATGGGTGGTGTATCGGGTGAGGCAATTCCTGGTGCTTATGCCTACGCGACCATTTGATGATTTTATTGGATGACATTGACAGGATACAAGTATTGTACGTCAGACGTTTCGGAAAGTTATGACACAATGTAATCAATAAATATCAACCACTTCGCCAAAAATATACCAAAAGTCATAATATTGACAATTTATAACCTTGGCTTTCTCCACTAAACAAACAGTGCGTCAAAACAGGTCAGAGCGGTCAATCAGACATCAAAGCATTGCAATATTAACACGAGCCCTGGAGGGCCTCTGATAATTATACACATTGGAGGGGAATGCCGCCCCCCTTAAGATCTCCCCCCCCCCCCATAAGAGCTACAATAACGAAATTGTTAGGGTAGGGATTTTATGTGGCAATTATGTTTGGTGAAAATTGCATGACCCTAGGTCACTATCTTCAAGGTCAAATGAGGTCAAATATGCTAAATTGTGCTTGTTATGCGCTCGTTGGCTTGACATTGTTATATGGAACGCAGTGATTGCGTGTATATACCCCAAAATGGACTTACATGATTTGTTGGAAAGTCTAATGATACAATAGGGATGATAGAAGTTGCATTTTACTTCATGTCATTTACATATCAACATTTCGTTGCGGTCATTTTGGAAACATTTTGAAGTTTGTTTTAATTTGATGGCCTATAACCCAAAAAGTGTTTGGCTGATTTTATTTTATTTACTTCAGACGATGCGCCGTTATTTTTTTTAGTAGGTACAACAAAAATGATGAATATCGACTGGTAAAATCAGGAGATATAAAAACAAATCAGGAAGAGTGGGTGGATTTCGCCCCCCCCCCCCCCCCCCATCCAGTGCGCGTGTTAAAACTTTCCGTCTTTCCCGTCCCAATCCGCCATGACGAGAGTTTCCTTCAAACGGATAGGCTTACCGCTTAGTGGCCGGGGTGGTGGGTCTGGTGTTAGTGGCCGGGGTGGTGGGTCTGGTGGTGGTCTGGGCAGCGGTCTGTAGACGAGAACAGGCGTCACAATCAGACAACGGCCTGCGCATCTGCGATCAATCGCCGTGGTTCGCTCAGCTATTCGTTAATTATACAAATATAAAATATATAGAGAAAACAAAAAGTTTTACCCGATTATCACCACCCGGATATTTCATTCAATTGATTAATCATTGTGAATTTCAGTGAAAATTATAAATCAACAAAATATATACAAAAATGAGCGGATGTTTGCCAAACTCTCACCGTCTGTTTGGTGGTCGTCTCCACCGCCTCCGTCGCGCTCTCGGTCGCGCTGGTCGATTTGGCCGCGTCGTAATCGTCATACACCAGGTCATCATCATCGTAGATGTAATACACATCATACACGGTGTCGTTCACGTAGGCGACGTAGGCGGGCTCGGTGTGGGCCGACTCGGTGGGTCCTGCCGCCGTCGGCGACACCTCAACGGTTTGGCGGGTCACCGGCGACGGTGTCGACGGGAAGACGGGACGACGCGTCGACGAAACGAATGTCGACGGCGACGAGGAGCGCTTCGGGAAGCGGGTGCCGGTGTTGCCGAACGAGAAGGATGAGAGAGTAGCGAGCCGAACCGGTGCGGAAGTGCTCTTGGCCAGCGCGCCACGGTCCCTGCGGGCGAGACGGGCTAGGGGTTATCGAGAAAGTTATTCGATCGGAGATTCGGAATCGATAACGTGTGCAGCTCAGTTGTTATTTTGGATTGTATAACAGTTGGTCAGTTTTTGCAGTGTTATATTCACTGATTCCCTTTAACGCCCAAATGTCCCTTTAACGCCCTAAGTAGGCAACTGAGCTGCACACGTAGGTAACTCCTTCGAAAGCTATCGAGGTTTCTAATGCGACAACTCATTTATTGATCTGGTTAAAATCACGCCACTTCACCACTCACCACCACTTCACCAATTTATCTTATCGCTGTTGATGATCTTGAATGAGTGGTTAAAAACTTGGCTTGGTGAAAGCCGGACATTTATAGATATTTCCAAACGTATGGAGTTGGACTGTCGGAGCATTGACTAAGCTGACACCTGGCGGCCAAGTATTGTTTCCTGTTCCTGCCACCAGGTGACTCGCTTGTAGCACCTGAGCAAAAGCCATGAGTTACCGTGGCGTGACCACTGACCATAGGTTCGCCGTTCAGTTCAATAGACCATAACTTATCTCGAAGATCCCATCTACCACAAGGCCAACTAGTGTCCTGTCAATGACCTCAAGGTCGGCGAATATTCTGGAGGCTGTGGACGTGAACTTCTGAGCTCGGCTGTGAATATAAACCTAAACAGAGCTCAGTCGGAAGGGACAAGGAATGAAGGAAGGGCAAAGGAATGGTGACTTGCAGCTAACTGATTAATTGGTTTCTCATCCATCAGTTTCAATCGGTCTCGAATATTACAGATGGCAGCAAAAGCAAACATTGCTACCTAACCATCTCAAACCTTCCAGTGAGTAGCGCCATCACAACACAGTATAGACATCAATTTGTCTCTCATTTGAAAGATTACTGACGCGCCCCCACATTGCTTTGGTACGGTCCGGTGAAGAGAGTACTGGCCATGCCCGCTTGACCTATTGTCATTACTGGTCGGACCACTCACATCTCTTCCCATGAATCGATCATGCCGCCAATTAGAGCCCTTCATGGAATGGGAATCCCCATGGAACCGATGGAACGGAATGGAAATGGGTGGGAATGGGGCCATTTTTGGAAATGTAACGGGTTGGAATGGGTTTGGGACAGACCATATAATTTTTTAGCACCACAAAATGTGAAATACGCTCAAACGGATGGAGATGGGAGCCCATCAATTATGAATTCTGATTGGAACGGGTTTGTGTCTGGCTGAATGGGCTGGAACGGGATGGGGACTGAACACGTGTCCCGTGAAGGGCTCTGCCGCCAATGGTAGTGAACTTGTCAACCTTGTATACCCTCTAACGCTCAGTCACAGGATTCAGATGAATCGGAAATGCATCAATTGGAAGCAGCTTACACACACACATTTTCATTTTTTGGAAATCGGTCTTTGCATTTCCCAGCTTGCATTCCTTAAAGCTTCGCTGATTTGTCTCAGGGAAACGCCCGTAGTGAACGGAGTGGCCAGGTCAAATCACTCCAACTTATTTCATGGCCCATCCGTAGCCGGCCTCCCTTCCGTCTGCTACGACTCCGCCCAGTCCCTATAACGCCTTCGTTACGGCTCCACCTTATCTCTGTGACGTCTTCGTTACGGCTCCACCCTATCTATGTGACGTCTTCGTTACGGATCTACCTTATCTATGTGACGTCTTCGTTACGGCTCCACCTTATCTCTGTGACGTCTTCGTTACGGCTCCACCTTATCTCTGTGACGTCCTCGTTACGGCTCCACCCTATCTCTGTGACGTCTTCGTTACGGCTCCACCTTATCTCTGTGACGTCTTCGTTACGGATCTACCCTATCTCTGTGACGTCTTCGCTACGGATCTACCCTATCTCTGTGACGTCTTCGTTACGGCTCCACCCTATCTCTGTGACGTCTTCGTTACGGATCCACCCTATCTATGTGACGTCTTCGCTACGGCTCCACCCTATCTCTGTGACGTCTTCGCTACGGCTCCACCTTATCTCTGTGACGTCTTCGTTACGGCTCCACCTTATCTCTGTGACGTCTTCGTTACGGATCTACCCTATCTCTGTGACGTCTTCGTTACGGATCTACCCTATCTCTGTGACGTCTTCGCTACGGCTCTACCCTATCTCTGTGACGTCTTCGCTACGGATCTACCCTATCTCTGTGACGTCTTCGCTACGGATCTACCCTATCTCTGTGACGTCTTCGTTACGGATCTACCCTATCTCTGTGACGTCTTCGCTACGGATCTACCCTATCTCTGTGACGTCTTCGTTGCGGATCTACCCTATCTCTGTGACGTCTTCGCTACGGATCTACCCTATCCCTATAACGCCTTCATTACGGCTCCACCTTATCTCTGTGACGTCTTCGTTACGGCTCCACCCTATCTCTGTGACGTCTTCGTTACGGATCTACCCTATCTCTGTGACGTCTTCGTTACGGCTCCACCTTATCTATGTGACGTCTTCGTTACGGCTCCACCTTATCTCTGTGACGTCTTCGCTACGGATCTACCCTATCTCTGTGACGTCTTCGTTACGGCTCCGCCCAGTCCCTATAACGCCTTCGTTACGGCTCCACCTTATCTCTGTGACGTCTTCGTTACGGCTCCACCTTATCTCTGTGACGTCTTCGCTACGGATCCACCCTATCTCTGTGACGTCTTCGCTACGGATCTACCCTATCTCTGTGACGTCTTCGTTACGGATCTACCCTATCTCTGTGACGTCTTCGTTACGGCTCCAACCTATCTCTGTGACGTCTTCGTTACGGATCTACCCTATCTATGTGACGTCTTCGTTACGGCTCCACCTTATCTATGTGACCTCTTCGTTACGGCTCCACCTTATCTCTGTGACGTCTTCGTTACGGCTCCACCTTATCTCTGTGACGTCTTCGTTACGGCTCCACGTTATCTATGTGACGTCTTCGTTACGGCTCCACCTTATCTCTGTGACGTCTTCGTTACGGATCCACCCTATCTCTGTGACGTATTCGTTACGGCTCTACCCTATCTATGTGACGTCTTCGTTACGGCTCCACCTTATCTCTGTGACGTCTTCGTTACGGATCCACCCTATCTCTGTGACGTCTTCGTTACGGCTCCACCTTATCTATGTGACGTCTTCGTTACGGCTCCAACCTATCTCTGTGACGTCTTCGTTACGGCTTAACCCTATCTCTGTGACGTCTTCGTTACGGCTCCACCCTATCTCTGTGACGTCTTCGCCCAGCATGCAGTCGACAGCAGACACACCATAAATCGTCCGACCTTTCGTCCGACATCGCCCATCCCTGGCCTGCGGGTGGTTCAGGAAGGCCTCGCGGATGCTCCATATAAATCAGTGGGCTTTTCAGACTTTGCAGCTCGAGGTGATTCGCATCGTTCTCCTTCGTCCTGCCTCTCATTCAAGGCCGACGGGTGTCTGACTGCCCTGCAACTGCACCTGCACCAGACAAACTACACAGCAGACGACCACGCCCTTCCAGTTCTGGGATGACCTTCCAGACGTGCCAGGACCGTCTGGCAGTAAGCATATCCGACCACATGGGGTGCTTTTCATGTGAACTCCGCATTATAATCCGTAAGCAGTCTGGTGTTTGTAATTAAAACAGGCTATACTAAAATTAATTATGTTGCATGATTGGCCATGTTAAAAACAGGATAAAACGCCAGTCTGCTCACGAAATTAAGACCCTGACCTGTACACAGAGGGCTCTATACAGCGAAGTAAACTCTGGAAAACATGCTTTCACCACACCAAAGATTACGAAATATGCAGATTTTGCTTCGCATTTACTGATTTTTGGAAGTAGCAGGAGTCAGTTTCTAAGTTTTATTTTCTGTAATCCGATGCCATTCTTACGTTCTCAGAATTGTAATTTTGTAGCTCTTAAGTTTGTATAATTTAAGTTCGCTGAACATCGCTCGAAAGTATGGAAAATAGTTTGATCTACTAGCGTTGCTCAGCACAGCGCAGGTATTGACTATTTTCTCTATACAGTTACATAACCTGTGAAACTCTGTGAAGTGAAGTGAAGTGTGTGAAAAACCTGAACCAAGTGAAAAGAGGTTATTACGAGCGAGCGCGCACGTGCTCGTAATAACCTCAACAACTGGTGCTCCGCATTGTTTGCGTTTTTTAGATTGTACACAGCGTTTGGTTGAATAACCACGCCCGGCTCAATTGAATTAGTCCATTCGGCGCTGACAGATACTATGAATGATTCGCCTGATGTTGATATAGTGCCCATTGTTCTAATACAGCTCTTTTGTCATTACAGCTGGAGCGCAGAGTTCTGTAACGGTATCCTTGTTTGTCACGGCTGGCTCGACTTACAAGCCATTACGGATAAATAAGCCACATACCACAGCAATATACTGAACAGGAGTTGCTGTTGACAGGTGGTATTGAGCCATCAACTTGACATGTCCAGGCCATATTTATCGGCGAGTTTTGTTTGTGTAGATCAGCAGTCATTTCGCTTTATTGAATTAATCAATGTAAATATAATCACACGATGCGTCTCTTTCGACACCAGAAACGGGCATTCCAGGGCACTTGTATCATCCAAACAGACCAACCATGACAACAGACCGGGACGACATCATTTGAATGGCCTACACATACCTAGCTCTCGATATGGATGTATTTACGAGTTTCCACTGCGTCATATTCAACATCTCCACCTCAAACCTTTCCGCAAACGACCACGCACGGGCCGAAAAACCACACACAGCGGAATGTCGTTTTTGGTCCATTGCAGCGGAGGCACCGTGTCGATGCCGGTGACCCCTCACGAGCCTGGCCAGGTCAAACACAGAGATAGCATCTCTTTAACGACGACGGGGCCGCTGAACCGGCAGCGCCCGCAGCCTTTCACTACAGGTCAGCGTCAGAGTCGCTTACGTCACAGTACGGCGACCGGCCGACCGGACGACAGGCCGAGATCGCGGTCACACACACAGGTCATTGCAGACACGGACCAACAGTTACGTACGGCAGGCCGAGATCGCGGTCACAGACACAGGTCACTGCAGACACGGACCAACAGTTACAACAGACCAACAGTCACAACAGACACGGACCAACAGTCACTACAGACCCGGACCAACAGTCACAACAGACACGGACCAACAGTCACTAAAGACGCGGACCAACAGTCACTAAAGACCCGAGCCAACAGTTACTACAGACGCGGACCAACAGTTACAACAGACACGGACCAACAGTTACAACAGACCAACAGTTACAACAGACCAACAGTTACAACAGACCAACAGTTACAACAGACACGGGTGAACAGTCACAACAGACACGGACCAACAGTCACAACAGACACGGGCCAACAGTCACAACAGACACGGGCCAACAGTCACTACAGACACGGGCCAACAGTCACAACATACGCGGACCAACAGCCACAACAGACACGGGTTAGAGGTCACTACAGACACGGGTTAGCGGTCACTACAGACACGGGTTAGCGGTCACTACAGACACGGGTTAGCGGTCACTACAGACACGGGTTAGAGGTCACTACAGACACGGGTTAGCGGTCACTACAGACACAGATTAACTAGACCCTATAGACCCAGGCTAGCGAGACACTATGTAGACACTAGCTGTCAGGGGCCTGGGGGGGGGGGGGCAACGTGGGTCTGAGGTACCCGGCGAGCCTGAGGGGCCGCCATAAGACTGGGGCGCCGTCGTGGCGTGGCTGGCGCGTGTGAGACACATTCAGCACGTCCCGCGGTCGGACGTAAAAACCAAGGCCGCCACGACGCCGGACGTGTCGCCGTCGCACGCCACCGTCATCTCGCGTCGCCCCTGGATGATGGACTCACTAGACGTGTCTGAATGGACGCGGAAGATGGGAGGAGGCAGGCTAGTCTGAGAGAAGGCCGGTCGCAAGTCGTTCAACTTTCAGGGCCGCCCGTCAATGAAACTATGTGTGATGAGTTGATTTCGCTACCGATGCAGCAAGAATCGTGCAGAAGTGACGCTATAAAAGTGATAGTTTAAAGGAAACTGTTCACCTTTAAAAAAGCTAAACAAAACTCAGAAATGATTGAGAGAAACTAGAAATAAAGTATCATGTTACTATGTAGTAAGCCATAACAAATATTTATGGACGCAGAAAAATAAAATTATAATGTCAGTTATTTGGTTCCAATTCAGGTTTTTCCTCTGAATGGAGTGAATTGATGCGAAATCAGATTGCTAAGAAACCCGCAATGTCATCGTGACAACATCTGCACGCGCGTGACGTATAATTTCACTAAGAATATTGCTGAGAAAAGTGTTTATAGACGATTTTAGGAACAATCACGATATATCTCTCAAAGTTAATTCGTGCAATGAAGAGAATAAGATACTGAAACAGCATGTACTTGTCCAGCGCTATGTATTTCCATGTGTATAATATAAAGATGGAATTATTGAACTGGGACATTTCGATACTTTATATATACATATATTGTACACCAGTTGTAATATTTGTAGCGGAAGCTTTCGAACACTACTGTGCTCTTCGTCAGCCTGGTTGGGGTACACAGTTCACACACTCAAAACAATATTTGAAATGATAAGTACATAAGCACAGTGGATTATTCCTCTAGATCCTCTAAAAGGCGGATTTGAAAGTCACGACATCCCTAACCTTTCCTTCCTAAACTTCCCAACCACCTAGAACTACAAATACCCGTTAACAGACCATGCAAAATTATTAGTACACCAGTCACCATGCCTCTCCTAATCATAACAAATCAAAAGAAAGCTTAACATAAACACGTGCAGACGCATACACATACACATTTGGTTCACACGCATACACATTTCATTCGTAATATGTAGGTATACAATATAAAGGTAATTCGTCATACGTACATTTCATTCGTATTCGCAGTGATTCGCTGTGACATTCGTAATATGTATATATATATATATATATATATATATATATATATATATATATATATAATAGACAGGTAATATGTAACATTCGTAATGGGGTCTAGAGGAATAATCCACTGTGCTTATGTATTTATAATTTCAAATACTGTTTTGAGTGTGTGAACTGTGTACCCCAACCAGGCTGACGAAGAGCACAGTAGTGTTCGAAAGCTTCCGCTACAAATATTACAACTGGTGTACGATATATGTATATATAAAGCATGTTTATAATATTTATTCCCCAAGCCATACGGGATCGTTACGTCATAATCATACGTCAAATCAGCCAATCAGCGATGGGAGTCATGGTGGATACTCGTTCCGGCTTCTAGGACTCCGGTAAGCCAATTTTAATTAATTAAGGGGTTTCTATGCAGATGTGAAAGCTTCTCAAGTTAATTTTCGAGCATGGAGAACAGCTTGGCTATCTCCACTAAAACCCCCATTGACCAGGTGAACAATTCCCTTTAAGCATAATATATGCAGTGGTGGTTTAATGGGCTTCTAAATATTTTCGAATGGATCAACTATTCGCAACAAAGTGCTCCCATGTTAAATTCCCGCCAACTCGTTTGCAGTTTGAGTTTGCTGTTTGAGGCACAAATGCCAGTGAAATCCATATAGGCTGGGGCGCGTCACCGGTGTCTTATTCTGAGTTTGTGTTTAGAAAGGCATGACCAGTGGCTATGCTCCGAACTTTCAATGTTCCGTCAAATGCTTCCACGCAATTTACATTTCATGGCATTTTGCGAGTATTTAGACCGCACTATCTAAAACCCGCTGTCGCCTTTCATTAGCGCGCAACTTGTATCAGCCACTCAGATCGTCGCGCCTGTCAGTTCGATACGATCGGAAAATGAATGTCCACCGTTCACCTTTCACTGAGTCATACACTTAACGACCCTGTCCGGGATTATCAACCCAGATTAGATGCATCGCCGATGTGACATGTTGAGTGTGCCATGAATCACGTTAATAAATTGACATGAGTTGCCAAACTGGGAACTGTCGGTGACGGGCTGACAGTGGTGACAGTGGACGAACTGTCGCAGACCAGCAGCGAACGATCTGCATGGTACACTCAGTGAAGACTCATGATCGGGTACTCACTGCAGACTCTGGACCGCCGGCTGTTGGAAGCGTCCGCGGCCGCTGCTCGAGCCCGGGCTCAGCAACCTTTGCTGACGACGGGTCACGATCTTCTGCGGGATTAAAGAACAGGGTAGCGTTAGCACCGGGTCTGGCGTCAGGTCAGCACCGGGTCAGCACCAGGTCTGGCGTCAGGTCAGCACCGGGTCAGCACCGGGTCTGGCGTCAGGTCAGCACCGGGTCAGCACCGGGTCTGGCGTCAGGTCAGCACCGGGTCAGCACCGGGTCTGGCGTCAGGTCAGCACCGGGTCTGGCGTCAGGTCAGCACCGGGTCTGGCGTCAGGTCAGCACCGGGCCAGGCGTCAGGTCAGCACCGGGTCAAAAATGAGTCAGTGACGGATAAACGCTTGAGTTGAAAATAAACCACAAATCACGGAGACCGGGCGGCGCCGAGGACGTGACAATAATGGATGGAGGACCTAAACACAGATTAAAGGGTATCTGTTTAGCAACGCCTCTAAACATTTACCAGTGGTGTGGACAGTCATGGAGCGATCATAAAACAGCATCAAATAAAACTTGCAATAAAATGTCGTACTCATAAGTCATATACCTGTTAATTGCCACCAGAACGCAACAATGGGCAAATATGATCATCACTAAGGATCGCATAATGATTTAGGCCCAATAAGTTGTTGCTTGGCACTAGTGCTCACCTTAATAACAATACAATATATGTTGCAGCTTGCAATGCCTGCGCTTTCAGATGGGTGTGGAACAATTGCGTTGTTTTCTGATGCATCAAGTGACTTACCCATCATCGGTGGTAACCTCTGTCATATTTCAACGCTCAGATACCTCCAATTTAAAGTTTGCGTATTGCAAGAGACGTTTACACAAATAACATTGCATCATAGTCAACCCTTTGCGACCTGCGCTGATGCACTTCTGGCAAACTATGCAGCGACTCTGGTCTCGTGACCTCTCGCGAAAGGGTTTTGCAACGCGCAAGAACCCTACACCTTCCGAGAACAGTCGGCGGCACTCGATTGTTTCGTTTGATCTTTGCCGAGTGCCAGTTCCCAGCGACAGAACAACACTTTGAACATGACCTCGACCGCAGCAACGCCTCGGCGAGTATACGTGAGTTTTTACTAGCAGGCCTGACATGCTGACAGGAACGCAAGACAACACAATTGACGGATGCTTTAGCCGTCTAGCACCATTGGCAGCAGTAAGACCTCACGGTGGCAAAAGCGAGTCAAATAAATTTAGCAATATTCTATAGACAAACTCAACCTTTTCAACTACTTTCGAGTGAGGTAGGGGTTTAACCGATTATCTAATTGAGTTATTGCAGAATATTATTCAGCGGAATCGACATGGATACATATCCGATCCTAAAATAATTAATATAATTACATATTTGTTGTTCTTAAAGCATTTAATTAGTAACGCGTCAAACAATATTCAAAAGTATTCAATGTATTGATTTAAAGCATTCCGAAGCGTCCCGTTTAATGCATGTGTATTGCGGAACAGTATTTCGTATCGCATGTGCAATGCGAAACAGCATTTTTCAGAATTGTTACTTAGTAAAATCGTATATTTTACTTATTTTTAAGACTATCTCATAGAGATCCACTGACATATCTGATGGATGGCACATAATATTACCAGTAAGGCGCCGTAGTTGGCGATGAACGAGCGAGCGCGAACGAAATGTATGGTGAATTTCAACTCTATCGGGCAAGTAGTTTCTGAGATACAAAAAAAAAGTGAGCACGTGCGCACGTGCAGAGGCATCACACCTCTGACTTGTGGGAAAATGGCGGCTAAGAGGTCCCTAACCACACACCAATTTGAACTCAATCAGCTCAGCTGTTCCTGAAATATATAACAGGGGCGAGCACGTGCGCATGTGCAGAGGAACCCCTGACTTGTGGAAAGGCGGCGGCTGAGAGGTCCCTAACCACACACCAAATTAAAACACAATCGGCTCAGCCGTTCCCGAGATATAGAATAGGGGTGTGCACGTGCGCACGTGCAGTTACCCCACCCTTAACTTGTGGGAAACTGGCGGCTGAGGGGTCCCTAACCACACACCAAATTTGAACATCATCTGCCCAGCTGTTGCGAAGTTTTTGCGAGAAAACACTTTTCAACACCGCTCACGCGGCACGCGCCACGCGCAGTGGTAGGCACCCACATGAGTCGGCACTGATCTCAAACAGGGTAGGTTGGATGGGACTGCTCAGCAAAGAAGCCCGCTTGTCAATCGGACGAGCAGTTGCAGAGATATGAGCTTCTCAAAAGCGTCGCCACGGGCCGGGCCGGGTTGGGCTGGGTTTGCCGCTCATATTCAGATTTTTCCCATACACCACGGAAGGACGAGCGTTCGCTCGTAATCACGATGCTGTTTTATTTGTTAATGTTTTCTTAGAAATGTTAGGTTCATTAAAAATAAAAGCACAACTTCACATTCGAGCATTAACCGAATAAAACATTGAAGTTCAAAATCTTTAAACATGCTACGAAAATTGGAAACAATCATGCCACATTCGAGTGCGGCATGATTGATTATTTACCACCTATTACCTATCAACAGACACAGATAATGTGTTTAAAGCTAGATAATGTTACATGTCCGACTCGCGAAGGTTCTAACTCGGTGGCGAGTTGACCTTAAAAGCAAAGCAATCCATGCATCAATAATTGTTGTTTTTTTCTGATAACACACCAAAACTTTACACCACATCGGCTGGACAGTGGACACCCTGGCCAGCGACCGCCAACCGGTCGGCGTCAGGTGCCGCTCCTTACGACTGCCGTGCCATCTATCGTCCGGTGCCCGAATCAGTGGGTCGTGCGACGAGCGGTGCCGGAGGCAAGGGCGGGGATTAGAGCACGCAGCACGCACACCTGCGCAACCACACCTCCACTCTCCAGTTTGGTAAACGGTGCTACATGTGTTCATTAATGAGCAGCTGCATTCTCCAGGGTGTAGCCGCGACTCACAAGGTTAGAATGTGATTGTACAGCAAGCATTCCAGACTGACCGCGCTGTGAATGGTGAGCTCGCTTCTTGATTACAATGCCTGTTTATAGAGGAAGACTAATTAAACATATATGGCTGAGAGCTCTCAAACACGACTCGCGCATCTCTTCTTGCTCCATGTGACACCACAGTCCTGTTGTCGTTCTGAATCTGGATCTGGATATCCCAATGTCGGCTCCGAGCAGGCGTACTTTCCCGCCCTGACTGCCCAGCCCAGACCGCCCGAGGGCCCAGCGACCGCCGGCCAGCGCCCAGCGTCATGCTGGTAATTGGTAGGCCTGGCAGAGCGCCAGCGGTCCCGTGGCGGAGGCCCATGTCCGCCGCTGCCACTTCCACCCTCCGTCTGGAAGCTGCTCTGATGACGGAGCTAGCAAGGCCAAGTGGGCTGGACGTATATGGTACATACTGTACTACTGTGTAAGCCTATACGCTATATATTTCATAGTGGTTACCCACGTGCATTAAATACAAGAGCGTGTCCAGCTGGAGGCATTGGGGCCATGCAATCCCCGACAAACTTACTCAATTGAGCGGAAATGGACATATTTACGGACTATAAAAAATCCCAGTAGCGTTTAATGAACGAAGAATTTTAATTAATGTATGTAATCCTCACGCAAACAGAATCCGCTGAACTGTTACATTTCCTTTTGGCGAAGTGGCCTAAAAACCAACTTCGTTTCCGCGTCCTGGAACCGTCCGAGGCGTTGTTACAAGGACTGACGCATGACAAAGAGGAGCCCCGCGATCCGCGACAACCCAGGGTCATAGTACTGACGGGAGCGGTGGCACCCCGAGCGAACCTTCGTTATAATCCCGTTTGGGACGGTTTGACGCGCGTGGGATGGATTCCTTTAAGAAGAAGCATCGATCTAACCTTGGCAGCACGCCCACGAATTCCTGGTATGAATATTTATTATTTTGTAAATATGATATGCGGATTCCTGAGTTTGTCTCAAGATGCTTCCGCCTGGGTCCAAGACTGCGTAGGTGCGTACAAATGCTGACATGGGCAGTGGGCGCTTTACTCTGCATCGCTGGGATAGCTAGACACAGTTGTTTGTGCGGACACTTCCCACGCCACTCTTCCGGGAAACTCTCATGAGCGCATGGCTGCCCACGTGTACTGTTGAGAAATGATGCAAGATTGATGCAATGCTTCCGGTTTCTCACGAGAAATGATTTGTTATAAAGCAGGACGTACGGAACCTACGGCTATTTTCACATTTATGTTTATTACTGCCTATTCTTTATCATCTGAATCGTTCACCAACTCTAAAAAAATATGCATAGCACATGGCATGAAAAGCAAAAGAAGTGTTGAAAATCAAGTTATTTTTGTGAAGCTGACAACCGTTCATCCGTCACAGCTCTTCACGACCTGAGACTGGGTTTCCTCTGATCCCATCTCATATAACCCCACCTCAAACCCTGACACTCCACCTCTGCCCTGTCATCCCCTCGCTGCCCGCCCGGCAGACTTACGTTGTTTTCTCCCTCGAAGCCAAGGTCCCGGTCAACTGGGCTCTGGTCGATATCGTCCAGCAGTCTCAGCCGGTCTGCGATGGAAGGACCCGTGCTGCTGCGGCTGCTGCTGGTGCTGCTGGGCCACACCGGGGCCCGCCGAGTCGAGGCCGAGACCCGGGTCTTCTCAGCCAGACTGTTGGGCACGGGCGGTCGCCTGCGGGCACGGCTAGAGGTCAGGGGTCAGCGTCCGTGTGCCCAGCGGCGCAGCTCCGTCAAACCGAGAGACAATGGCGTACGCAGATGGCTCGGATGATAGTGGCCTTGTGTCGCGGCGGGGCTGAATGATGACCTCAATCGAAAACGAAATGGTTGACAATTTTGCTTTCGTTGCCCTTTTTTGTTGAAGGGGATGTGGTTGCGAGCTAGAGAAAACAGCGAAAAATGTTTCGGTTATGTGAGAGGATAGCCGCAGAAGACAATATAAAATATTGGGTAATCCCCTCGCATCCACAGAAGACTTGAGCACATGGTGTGATACAAATTTTGAAGACTAGCAACCAGCACAAACAACACGTTCACTTATTTCAAATGCTCTTGTAACCTTTACAGACTTCCATACCTTATATGGTTATGCTGATACATCGGAATTACCGCATGAGTCATTTCATACATCATACCACGTCATTTTTACGAAAGGGAACTCGCGTATCACGGTAAGGCCTCTAACATCGCGCTGAGTTTCCTAAAACAAGCTCGCAACAAAAGTAGCTCGCCAATGTGCTCCAAATTGATAATCATCTCCAGTTCGGTCGGCTAACGTTTCCGCAACCACTAGTTTTTGCATGTTCCACATATGCGCAGTGCGAACCGTTGGGAGGTGACGACAATTTCCGCCACTGTAGTTGTTTTGTCTGAGCAGTGGCGGCTAGACTTTATCAACGATGAATGATAACGGAAAATGACCCGAAAATACATACCTAACATCTCACGCGATGCCAAAACCCCAGCACACGGAGCAGGCGGCCACATTACTTTGCACTGCTAAGTGCTAATCCTCCATGCTATGGGCACATCATTGCGATTGCGCACATTCCAAGCAGACAGTTTGTAAAGGAAACTTTACAGCCAAAGGCTATTTTACCTTCTATATGACCTGTACCGTACGGCGCACACACACGTCACACACACGCACACCTACCTGGTGGCCCCGCGGCGGGCGGTGGCGGCGCGGCGTGCGGCGGCGGCGGTGCGGGCGGCGGCGGCGGTGCGGCGGCGGGGTGCCACCGCCGGCTCTGTGGCCGGCGGGGCGGAGGAGCGGGCGGTGGAGGCCCGCCGGGCGGTGGGCAGTGACGGGGTGGTCTGCCGCTGACGGGTGCGCCGATCGGTGACGCGCACCGTGGTGAAGCGCGGCCGCGGCGTGTTGGTGGTGGGGTCGCAGTTCTGGACGTTCCTCGGCCAGTCGCACGTCAGCAGCTCCTCACTGGGGGAGGGGGTAGCGGGTAGATACGTCACTGAAGGGCACGGGGCGAAGTGATGGATCGTTCCGGCTGGGCTTCGGCTATCCAGATTAGCAGGATTTTAACATTAGCCTTATGAGGCTACCCCCCCCCCCCAAAAAAAAAAACCTATTTGTCCCCCACTCCAAATTGTGTGGTGACGTCACTGCAGTGGTGGAGCTTTATGAAATCCGTTGGGGGGGGGGGGGCAACGGCCGAATGCTCAAATTGAAACTAAATGTCCAATACTATATATATATAATATAAAGTATAATTATTATATAATAAGCGTATTATAAACTGTTACAATTAATACAATTATGGAGCCGTTTTGTCCGTTTCATACAGGGAAAAATACTCAAAATTCCCACTAATTTCTATATTTCAGCCTATAAAAATGACCAATTACTAATTCACTGATATTGATATTTCGGTCATATTTATTTGCGTTTTGTAAAGGACAGCAACACAATTTCGACTAATGGCAAGCGCCAATCGAGCCGACCGATCGCCCCCTTCAAGTCGACCGAGAGCCCTCTAAGGCTGACAGAAGAGCCCCACAGGCACACTAGGGACCCTACAGGCCGACCGAGGGCCACTCAAGCCGACTAAGGGCCCCTCAGGCCGACCGAGGGCTTCCTCAAGCTGACCGAAGACCCCTCAGGCCGAAAAAGGACCTCAAGTTGACCAAGGGCTCCTCAAGCCGACCGAGGGCCCTCCATGCCGATTGAGAGCCCACTAAGACCGTTTGGGGACCCCTCAGGCAAACCAAGGGCCCCTTCAGGCCGCCCGAGAGCCCCCCAGGCCGATCAAGGGTACCTCAGACCGAAAAAAAACTCCTTGCAAGGCTCTCAGGCCAAAGGAGAGCCACTCAGGCAAACCGAGAGTCCCTCGGACCCACTCAGGGCTCCTTCACGCCGACGGAGGTTCCCTCAGGCATACCGAGGGCCACTCAGGCCGACAGACGGGCTCTCAGTCCAAAGACCCCTTCAAGCCGGCCGATTAACACGGAGGCCGAACAAGGACTCCTCATGCCGACTAAGGGCCTCTGAAGCCGATCGAGGTTCACTAAAGCCGCCCGAGGGCCCCTCAAGTCGACCGAGGGCGCCCTCAGACCGACCAAGTTACCCTCCAGGCCGACCGAGGGCCCCTCAGGCCGACCCCCTCAAACCCACTAAGACCCCTCAGTCCGACTGAGGCCCTCCTCAGGCCGACTGAGCCCCCCCCCCCCCTCAGGACAACAAAGGGCCCTCAGACCGACAAAGAGCCCCTCGGGCCCAACAAAAGCTCCTCGGGCTGCCCAAGCCGGCCGAAGTTCCCTCAAGCCGATCGAGGGCCCCTCAGGCACACCGAATTTCCATCCAGACCTACCGAGCCCCCCCCCCCCCCCCCAGGCCGACAGAGGCCCCCTCAGGCCGACAAAGGATCCTTGAGGCCGACCAGGCCGACTGGGGCCTCCTCAGGCCAACAGGGGAACCCTCAGGCCCAACAATGGCTCTCCAGGCCGACTGGGACCCCCTCAGATGGACGAAGGACTCTCTCAAGTCCAGGGGCGCAGCCAGATTTTTGCGACGGGAGGGGGGGGGGGTAACCGAAACTTCCCTCCAGGCCCAACGAGGCCCGCTCAGGCTGACCAAGGGCTCCTCAGGTCAACCAAGAATCCTCTCAGGCCGACCTCGGTTAACCTGCTGGAGGGGCCTTGACCCCCTAGGCCTCCCTGGCCAAGATGGTCCGATGCCCTTTGATGGCTCGATCTCCTCGATGTTCCTCCGTATCAAACGTATTCTTTTAGCACGGATATTTAGGATCTTGCAATACCAGGGAGCCAAAACGGCTGCATTAACTATCGGCCCTATTCCAGGCAAACAAGAAATTCACAACAAATTCCATTGAACACCATTTAAATAGAGCACCCCGATGGCACCCCGATGGTTCATGCTCCCCCTCTGCTATTCCCTAACCAGAACGCTTGAACCTTGCATCTACGGACTTGTTAGCAGAAGACAATCCTTGCTACCAACTTATCCATTATATCATAATCGAAAAAACAGTCGCAGATGGAATCACAATGCTCTTATACTTCTAAGATGGAATACTCCTAAGATGGAATCACATCTTGATGTGATTCAATACGCAAAATTCAAAACAGAACAATCTGTACGAGTAGTGCTTGAAATTTTGGAAGGGGACAAATTTGGAAAAATAACCTTGGTGGCCCGGAGCACCATTGGGGGGAGGGGGGGGGGGGCTCAGCTCAGCATTGGTGGGGGGGGGGGGCTTGGGCCCTCCCAAAGAGATATAAAGTTCCGCCCCTGCGTCACTGCCAGAGAAATAGACAGGAGACAGAGACAGACATAGACGACAGGAGAGACACAGTAATGAGAAATCAACGGTGCTCAAAAATGCAACTTCACTGAAAGAATAGATCAGAGGGGTTTAACAAAGCTAGCGTGACCATGGGAGGTTTCTACACAAACGAAACCAAGATCGTACACTGATCATACAACCAATGTGTTGGACCGTCGTCAGACGCCCTAACAGGCTCCGCAGTCGGCAGAGCTCACCTGTAGACGAGTCCTTGACAGTCGGCAGAGCTCACCTGTAGACGAGTCCTTGAAAGTCGGCAGAGCTCACCTGTGGACGAGTCCTTGACAGTCGGCAGAGCTCACCTGTAGACGAGTCCTTGACAGTCGGCA
Source organism: Chirona hameri (assembly GCA_036785665.1). Classification (NCBI taxonomy): domain Eukaryota; kingdom Metazoa; phylum Arthropoda; class Thecostraca; order Balanomorpha; family Balanidae; genus Chirona; species Chirona hameri. Next base: position 97,678 of record JAXIVJ010001762.1, read on the forward strand.
GAGCTCACCTGTAGACGAGTCCTTGACAGTCGGCAGAGCTCACCTGTGGACGAGTCCTTGACAGTCGGCAGAGCTCACATGTAGACGAGTCCTTGAAAGTCGGCAGAGCTCACCTGTAGACGAGTCCTTGACAGTCGGCAGAGCTCACCTGTGGACGAGTTCTTGACAGTCGGCAGAGCTCACCTGTAGACGAGTCCTGACGTGCACTTCTCCTCCAGGGCTCCACCGAACACACAGACATAGTACTTGGAGCAGTCGTTCGGGTGGGCGTAGTAGCCGAAGTCCTCCGGGCAGTCAAAGTCCTCAGATGCCTTCCTCCCTCCGGGGAACGCGCGGAACTGAGCCGCCGCCGAGCCTGCGCGCAAAAACAAAACAAAACAGGTTAGTATGCGATCAAATTGAACATTTATAAGTAGTACTCAATCTAAAAACAATACATGATTCGATCGACAAATTGCATCCAATTCGGCTCTGACGTTGCCAAATCATCAATTAAATATTGACTGCGGGTAACATGAACTGGACAACATATATATTCCAGAATAAAAGAACCTTGTTGCAAAAAGTCACAATTGTCTTTGTGTTCTGTTTAGCAAGCAAGCTGTTGTGGGTGGTGTTCGCCATCAGCTGTCACGTTATTCTCTCCTTAATGTACAGTGCAACTGCCGCTAATGGCGAGAGAAGTGCAAAACATACCACGGGACACTGTCAACGCAAGCGAGGATGGCTTTGTCCGACAAGTTCAGTACCTGGTACGACAGATACTACTTTATCTCACTGTGTGAGGTAAATGCAACTAAGGATGTTGTGCGTCCCGACCATTGCCGTTGTCCAGCAAGTCCCTGTTTAACGTTGGCGTATAGTTGCCTGACTCGTATACTTCAGCCCATTCATTTCTCCGCTAAAACCTCGAAAATAGGAGCAGCCAACAAAACAGTTTGTGTTCAGGCAACGATATATCTGTCGGGTACGAACACAAGCGTTGTTCGTACCCGACACTGCATACAATGCAAGTGTTTGATATTGCATGCAACTGCATGCAATATAAGTGATCTGCTTGATACCAGTAGAAGGACCATTGTTGTTGCGGAAGTGAGGTTACAGCGTTGAAATAGCCACGTTAGTGGCATGCAATGTTTTTGCAATATCTTCGCGGTGCAAGAACAAGGGACGGATTGTCTCGCTTGCAGAGAACCGCAAAACAATGATGTAAGCAAAGGTGATGGGAGGACTTAACCCTCGTGAATAAAACATTGAAGTATACCACGGTATACCACGGAAGAATACTGTAAGCCACGGTCATCACGGGACACACTAACTTTCCGAATTTAAAGTCTAGAGATTGCGATGTAATCGTAGCAGCGAAGTGTTGTTCTGCACACAATAGAGGGGGATTGGTTAGCCATATACTGTAATAACTACTCGGGCGAAATGATAAATAGTAAACATCACACTTATCGCACAGGTGTCCGGCCGAAATATTCAACTCTTGTGGGCACGACGAATATAATGCTCTGCAACATCTGGTTATAATGCATACAAATGAATGGCAAAAATATAAATGCATGAGCTTATCCAATGATTAATTTTGTTCTTTTATGGATATTGAATCACCTTTCTGTCTTCATTCCTTCTGGCCCACCGGGCACTGTCCAAACATGATCTCAGCGTAGTTGAGAGGAGTGCCAATCACTGGCACTTCATCTCCTGTTTCCATCATGTTTGCATGCGATGTTACATTGTTCGTCTCGGCATTCATGATTTTCCGACTGCCACGCCCCACACGGACCTGCCAGCTCTGTCTGGTGGGCTAGCGTGCCTCCCCTTCATTTCCACTGCAGTGCCGGGGTGGAAGGGACCTTGGAGCGCGGTGCAGGTCGGTATGAGCCTCTGGTGCTGGTTAGACCCCTGCAGACAGGGAGGCGCCATACTCGCCATACCCTTGCAGAAGAGACAGGGAGGCGCCATACTCGCCATACCCTTGCAGAAGAAACAGGGAGGCGCCATACTCGCCACTGACCCTTCCCTTGTGGCAGCATCGTCCGCCTGGTCCACCTCGACGAGGCTCGATAAGGTGCCATAGCAAGTCGACAGTGCAGTGGTACCGAGGAACTCTCCGCTACCGGCTGGTAGTGGCACCGAGGCACGCCCCGCTGTGGCACCGAGATACGCCCCGCTGTGGCACCGAGGCACGCCCCGCTGTGGCACCGAGGCACGCCCCGCTGTGGCACCAAGGTACGCCCCGCTGTGGCACCGAGGCACGCCCCGCTGTGGCACCAAGGTACGCCCCGCTGTGGCACCGAGGCACGCCCCGCTGTGGCACCAAGGTACGCCCCGCTGTGGCACCGAGGCACGCCCCGCTGTGGTACCGATGCACGCCCCGCTGTGGCACCGAGGCACGCCCCGCTGTGGCACCGAGGCACGCCCCGCTGTGGCACCGAGGCACGCCCCGCTGTGGCACCGAGGCACGCCCCGCTGTGGCACCGAGGCACGCCCCGCTGTGGCACCGAGGCACGCCCCGCTGTGGCACCGAGGCACGCCCCGCTGTGGCACCGAGGCACGCCCCGCTGTGGCACCGAGGCACGCCCCGCTGTGGCACCAAGGTACGCTCCGCTCTCGGCTTGCGTTGCGAGGCGCACCGGACCGTCTACACAAACATCCACGCCGTGCCATGGCTCCAGCAAGGTCAGTTGTCTCACGGCTAGCGAACTGAGGAATTACAGACACGCACTGGAGGGAGCTCCCTGCGTCGTTCTATGGAGAATGTTTGTACCGACCGCGGTCTTTGTCAAATCAGAAAAATCTCTCTGAGACAGATGTTTGTCGCGTTTCGAAAAAGGTACCTCACATCAACAGACAACCGTTACTCTTATTTCCGACGACCGTTACTCTTATTTCCGGCGACCGTTACTCTTATTTCCGGCGACCGTTTCACGGACTGCACCTATGTATGTATGTATGTATGTATATTCTCAGTGATCCACATGCACATCGTGGTTTTTCATGCACCGCGTCAATATAAAAACACATAGTGAGATGAAGCACATGGCACAGGGTAAAAATGCACTACGAAGCATAAAAACAAGTTTCTAAAAATCGCATACATGCATACATGGCATACGATCGCGGCAGACGTCACTCACAATCGAACATATGCTCCTTCAAGGCGCGTTTAAAACCCGCTCCGCCCTTCTCTCTCACAGCCTCCGGCAGCGCGTTGTAAAGCGACGGGGCTGAGTAGGCAAACATCCGTTTACCCAGTTCGGTTCTCACCGGTACAGGTTTGAATTGGCCCGCTCGTCGCGTGTTGTGGCTGTGACTGCTTGTGCATATGTTTTTTGCTAACGAGAGTGGCTCACCGGATGAGATGACTGAACGAAATGCTGTAATTGTACTATATTGGTAAAGTGAGGTGGAGCGCAGCCAGTTCAATGAACGAATGACGTCACTAACGTGTTCGCGCCTGGAAAGTCCTGTGACAGTTCTAGCCGAAAAGTTAATGATTTTCTGGATGCGGTTACGAGTTTCCGATGAGCTGTTTCCGTACACCGCCAGACAATATCGCAGTCGAGACATGACCAACGAGTTCACCAACATGACCATGACCTCACGGGGCAGCCAATGACGGGCGGCCGTCAGTCCCAGTAGGATTCCCGTGCAACATCCGGTGACTTGGTCCAGATGGGGGCGGAATGACATGTGGCGGTCCATTGTCAGGCCGAGATTACGGACCTTCGAAGTCTCCGTAATTGTTTCGCCATCAAATTGAATTTGGATGGGCGGAACGCCTTTCAAAAGCTGCTGGGTTCCAAACGTTATCAGCTGCGTTTTTGCAGCATTTATCTTAATTTTGCGACTAGAAAACCACTCCTTGACGGTGGCCAAGGTGGCCTCGAGTCGGCTGATCAGCTGTGGCAGCTCCTCCTTCCTGCCAGACACAGCAAGCTGACTATCATCAGCATACTGAACTAGCATGACAGATGGGTCAATGTGCATGTACATGTCATTCGAAAAAATGCTGAAAAGCAATGGCCCCAGGGCTGTGCCTTGGTAAATTCCGATAGGATTGCTCGCGAGTTGAGATGTCACAGTTTTGCCTTCACTGTGTATCTGGACGCGTTGAAAATGACCCGAAAGATAATTGCTGAACCATGTTGTGTCCACACCATATAAAGATAGTACCGAAAGAAGCTTCCCGTGGTCTATAGTGTCAAAACACTTACTACAATCAAGCATTGCAATCAGCACTATCTCACGCCGGTTCATTGCGGACAATATGTAATCTGACACGGTAAGCAGCGCCGTTTGTGTCGAGTGATTTCTTCTGTACGCGTGCTGTGTCGGCGAAAATAAATCATGGTCGCTAAAATATTGGTACAATTGCTCTTGCACCATGCGCTCAGTTATTTTCGAAAGTAGCGGGACGACAGATATGGGCCGAAACTGCGCAGGGTCGTCCAGTGCACCACCCTTATGTATGGGGTAAACTAACGAAATTTTCCAGTTGTCAGGGACAGTGCCGTGTGTGAGGCTCGCATTGACTAGTTTCAAAATAATATGTCCTACTACTCTAAAAGTGTTCTTAACCATGCGAGACGATATGCCATCAACGCCACAGGTGTTGGTGTTACGTAGGCCCATTACGACACCGCGCAGACATTCATATGACACCGCAGACACAGTGAACGAACATGTCACTACTCTGGGCAACAGAATGGGAACTCGCCGCGTCGGCACAACCGACGATGAGGTTTTCACACCGATGTTCGCGAAGTATATGTTCAAGCTGTCGACTGACACAGACGGAATTGGGCGCGACGCGTTGCCGTTACCCGATAGCAATGACCGGGCAACGCTCCACGTCGCCGCCGGGCCCCGCTCGCGCAGCTTCCGAATGACATCGTCACGACAGTCCCTCCGCATGGCAGCCCTACAGCGCCGGTTGAGCAGACCGTACGTGAGCTGACAGCCGCTGCGCGCGGCTGCCCTGCGGCGGTCCAGCAGCTGGACAGTCTCAGCCGTGAGTGGTAGTGAGGTACCGCGCTTTAACGTTACCCTTCTCATCGGCGCGTGGTGATTCATCACAGTCATGAACAGATCGTTGAAAGCTTGCGACTGTTGCTGCAGTGTCTCTAGCCGGTCAATCAGGTCCCAGTCAGATAACATCAAATCAAGCCTAAGCGCCTCCCAATTGACTTTAGAAAATGACCGACATGTGATGGTAACAGGAGGCCTTTTAACCTTCTTTACACGCATTTGACATCGTACAAAGTTGTGCGGACTAAAGTGACATAACACTGTACCAGATCGTACGACTCGTTCACCGTAATTTGTGAAAATAACATCGAGCGCAGAAGACGCAGAAGAGCGCAGAACACATACTTCTGCGCAGAGCGCAGAAGTATGTGTTCTACATACGTGTTCTACTATGTTCTACACACGTGTTCTATTTGTTCTTCACACACCTAGCTACATACACGTGCTGAAACAGCGAAGCACACCTTTCCCGTTATTTCCGGCGTGTCGTGCTCCTTATAGAGGGTAACGTTGCGAGTCCAACAATGCCTGACGCCTCACCAGGGCCTCCAACCTCCATTGCCGTTGTAAAGCGTCTCCAGCGTTGCATTACTTCGTGCTGCCGACGTGCCCGGGAAGCCATGACTGCATGGTGCGTGCATCGCCTGCCGGCCGTGACCTTTGACCTCAGATCAGTGCCAGGTTAGCGTCGGTACCGCCGCGTCATACCCAGTCAAACCACCACAGAACAGGGGAACTTCGCACAGTCGGCGGTTGACTACATGCCAGGAAGGAGTAAGAGCGGTTTGTTACGCTTGGCGTAACCAAGACTGACGACTCACACAATAACTGACGTCGTCTAGCAGAAAAGTCGCTAATGTAGATGGAAAGCCGTCATTTTCACGGTGCGCGGAGACAAAGTACGCCTGTCAGCGACGTAACTATTACGGTAATTGAGAAGCACCTAATTATGTGCTGTGAGAGGAGACAGGCCGTGGGATTTCAGGTGATGGTAACCATTAGTGATGCTCAAATGGAAGGTACTACATGAGAAGGTATTTATACCACGTTAATTTGCATACAAAATGACTGTTTAAATATGTTCCAAAAGTAATATCACGTTCCAGTTCAACGAAATTGTGTCACGCATCCAATATCTCCCATTATCGACCTTGGGCCGTTCATTAGACTGTCCTAATAGCACACTAAATACTGGCCTCTGTTGGACAATGCCTGTGAACTGGACAGGTGCTGTCAGCCAGTGTCCGTTTCAGAGCCTATATCGCCACTTTGCAAAACACCCGCCTCCAACGCAAGACTCTGGACCCGGACCCTGGCTAGACTCCACCCAGGGACAGAAGTCGGGCGGCGGGCGGCGGACGGCTGGACTGGCGGCTAGCTCAAGCGGCTAGCTCGGGCGGCTAGCGCGTGCGGCGTGCGGCGTGCGGCGGACGGCGGGCGGCGGGCGGGCGGGCGGCGGGCGCACATACCCGCGTTTCGTCACAACTCAGGGCACCCCGACCAGCGATGCAGGCAGTGCCGCAACTGGAGCGCCTCGCCGCCTGCCCTCTGACCTCGCTGACCCTGCCGGCGGCCGGCCCAACCTCCTCCGGCCGCCGGGGTCACGGCTCTCCGCTCCGGGGAACAATATCGCCTCTGATGCGACTCGAATTCGGCGGGGCGCCTTGAATCCTACCGGAGCGCTCTCAGGCCGGCCGGCAGGCCGGCAAGTAATAGTGATCTCCTGGTGGCGCGGAGGTGGTCACCCCAGCATGGGTCCACCGACCAAGCGCGCCGGTTCGAACAAACCGCGCCGTCAGCTCCGCTCAGTCGTGGCCCTTCACTAATTATCCGGCGTGGGTAGTGTGTTGCAGCACGAACGGCCTGCAGTCAAACCCAGTTTTTGCCACCCGCAGATAGTATCGAAAACCCCGCACAGTTTACGGCAGGTCGGCCCACTTAGACGAAGTACGCGCGTCGCGCTTAATGATAGTGAGCTTCAGAGTTGGGTGTGCGTTAGAGCACGTTGCGGCTGTTCAGACGGACGTTAATGAGATATGATGGGCGGTGGACGGCCAGAGGCAGCACGTGAGTCTCCTGCCCGTGCTGTCCGCCTTCTCGACTCGATTTGGGCCGGCCGGTGGTCCAGGCTTCACGCGTAGGGTTTCCAGCTGCACCGGCAGCCGCGGGAGTATGCTTTCCTAATGTATTTATGTATGTATAATGTATGTGTAATGTATAATGTATGCGTATCTTATTGCGTAAGTGTTCTGTAACGCGCACCTGTGGGCCAGGTGTGTGCAATGGCCACCGGCTGTATGTCTCAAACGGACATCCAAACAGCTCTGTCGGCGATCTGAACAAACTCGAATAGTCCAGAGAGGGCAACTCAAAGACAAGCCATGTCGGAAAAGCAAGCACGTCTTCAGTTGGTACAAGCACACACAATCAATCAGACATGCCAAGATGCAAAGACAGTCGCCAGTGAAGAGTCTGACGTGTAATAGTTTCGCCATCCTTCGAGTTTGACCCACAGGCATCCCGTTATCTACCCTTTCCAGTGTGGGTTCTCCCGTATCGGGCGCTTGACGCAACCACCTCTGACCACCTCTGACCACCTCTCACCACCTCTCACCACCTCTCACCACCTCTCACCACCTCTGACCACCTCTGACCACCTCTGACCACCTCTGACCACCTCTGACCACATCTGACCACCTCTGACCACCTCTGACCACCTCTGACCACCTCTGACCACCTCTCACCACCTCTCACCACCTCTGACCACCTCTGACAACCTCTCACCACTTCTCACCACCTCTCACCACCTCTGACCACATCTGACCACATCTGACCACCTCTGACCACCTCTGACCACATCTGACCACCTCTGACCACCTCTCACCACCTCTCACCACCTCTCACCACCTCTCACCACCTCTCACCACATCTGACCACCTCTGACCACCTCTGACCACCTCTGACCACATCTGACCGCTCGCCGGATGACGTCACGTAGCCACACATCACCGGATCCCAATCGAGCGTGACTCGACCCAACGTCACGTCACGTGTTTGTGACGTCACACTTCGGCTCGTGCCACGCGCCGGACCGTGCCCCGAGGAAGGTGTCACACGTCACACGTCACACGTCACACGTCACACGTCACACGTCACACGTCACACGTCACACGTCACACGTCACACGTCACACGTCACACGTCACACGTCACACGTCACACACGCCCCCCGCGGCGCTGCTGTCGCACGCATCAGGCACCGGAAGTGCCCTCGGTTGCCGGGAGAGGGGAGAGCGGACGGGGGGGGGGGGGCTCCGGGGCATCTTCGTGCCGACCCCCTGCCAAAGTGCTGGGAATTCTCAGACAGTCACGGAGGTGGAAAGTGCTGTGAGCGCACGCTCGCCATCCTGAAGCGTGCGGCAGCGCCACGCGCCAGGAAAGTGCAAGTGACGGGACGAACTAAGGGGTTCAGAGCATTGGCGATGTTGGTGGCACGTCAATTTTCCAAGGCTATCGAATGGCGTTTGAAGTTTCGAAATCGGTCCAGTAGTTCCTGAGTTCCGAGGAGGGGGGGGGGGGGTACCCCCCCCCCCCCCAGTAAGTCGTGTCATATAATATACCCCAGGAACTCGCGGGTTAACGTGAAATTGTTCCTAAAAAGATCATTTTAGTGAGTCTTTATTGATTCCATGACCATAATACCCTAACTCGGACGGTTTGACCAACACAACTTTTATCAAGATAATTCGCTTGTTTAAGCATATTGATATGGCAATGTATCAACATATAGCATAACTCCAGGTTTTCAGCAAAGCAGCTTATAAGCAGCATCGCAAACGTTGTTTACACGCCGAGAAGTTCACAAGCCCTGTCTGCGCTGAAGAAACGGGCCAAAACAAATCACCTCCGCGACCCGGCATGCCTCGTTAAAATTCATGGTCCATTTGTCTTCGGCGCCCGATTTTCATCGCCAGGGCACTTATCACCGACGAGGCGTCGGCAGACTCCATTTCAACACCGACTGTCATCGCTCTGACGCAGTTAAGGAGCGGCAATGGCGCAGAGTCGTATGGGAGCCCGGTGCGAATGTAGCATTCGCCCACTGACATCCATATAATACCTAGACAGCCATCTTGCGCCGTCCAGCCTTTCCCACACTGGGTGGTGGCGCCACCACTAACTCACCAGCCCTGGGGGGCAAAACATCGCGGGCGCCATAGGGACCAATGTATAAATGGCAAATCTGAACGGCTTCCTGACTAGGCTACGCTTGGAAAAAGTGGTGCAAAGTAGCATCATATTATTCGCTGGAGATTCTAGATTGAGCCAAAACGAATTCGCATGCTACTTACTGTCACTCATTCACTGAGAATGCACATGGTGACAACGATTTCCCTGGCAAAAATCGTACTTATGGGACATTCGATTCGTAATCAAACGTCTCCTAGACGATAACTAATGTTGGGTAATAAGGTAGCATGGCGCGCGGTCTTTCATAAGATACTTTTATATTTTAATTCAGTTCCTTCTGTGCATTGACACCGTCATTGGGTTCATGGAAATTTTTCTCTAAATGTTTTTTAACCTCGCTCTTTTTATGGCCGTTGGTAAGCCGGGAGATATGCGTTTCACCTGCCAGTACCTGTTTTGCCCGTCAGAGGTTTCAGTGGGATTGATGGTATTGATTTCGTGCTCCGGCTGGCGGCTCTCGAATGCATGCAAATCTAATCGATATAACCACCTGTCGGACTAGTTGGCACAACAGTTGCTCGCGTCGACTCAGTTTATAGGTTAATTCTTATGAGCCCGGATAGCTCAGTTGGTAGAGCGTTAGGCTTTTAACCTAACGGTCCAGGGTTCGAGTCCCTGTTCGGGCGCGGTTTTTACCTATGGGCCAGTAATAGGAATGTACAGAGGTCACTGCGACAGGATCTTTAATGAAAGAGCATATTACCACGTACAATTCATTTTGGACATATTGTCCTTCGTTTTAAATGAACACCTAAGAGGAACATTAAAAACGGAAGAAATTACATAAAAATATAGTAGTTTCGAATTCCGTTGTCAATCTTCGTCACATTTCCCGCTAAAGAGCCAATGTTTGCCGCCTGCCTGACGCAACTCACATGAATAGCAGAACATCTGTCCGAGACTCATTTCGCTCGAGCTGAGCTTCAGCTAGCCAAGACACATAGACCAGTCGCCATTAACCGACATAATAATTTAATCTCCACATCTGTTTGTTACAAATGTGGCGCTGTTTGGGCGTGTAGCTGATGGAGTGGCGGTGGCGGCGCGCGCCGTTGATTGTCGCTGTCCATTCGAAACTGTCGCCGGCGGCAGTGCGGCGATGGATGGCGCACGGATGCTGTTACGTCATCAGCCCACTGAGAGGAGGCCCTGTGCTCCTGCGGGACCACCCTTCTCGGAGACCGACATCAAACGGCGGGGGCGCACACAGAGCTCGGCGGGGCGCGTATGTGTAAACATGGCCCATTAAAACGCCATCCGGCCGCCCTGTCTCTTTAGAGAACAGTTTGAAGTACAAAGTGGTGGGTGGACTGCTGTTGACCCAGAATCGGGATTCAGGCAGACCTCAGAATGGACAACAAATGTAGCGAAAATAAGCATTTCGCTATCCTCCTTCTACAGATGATGAATGGATGTGTGGAATTGTGAATCACACCTGGATTGGTGGGTGTTCGCTGAAACGCCCTCCACAGTTGTATCTAGGTCAACATGTGACGAATGAATGGCTAACATGTTATTGGGCCAAGGTGCGTATGACATCTTGAGATAACACATGCCAAATCGGTATGCAAATACTCGTGTACAGTGGCGCACGCAGGATTCCATTTCGGGGGGGGGGGGGGGGGGGTCAGAGCCCTAAGAGCGGGCCCCCTTGTATGCGGGCCCCCACCCGTTTTTTTTAAAGAAAACTTCGCGGATATCGGTCGCTTGATTTTGAGTGGGCCCCTTACAGCATGGGATCTGGACATGATAAATCAATTTCGTGTAAGGTGACTGCGTGCATGGGTGGAGCTTTTCAGAAAAAGATGGTGGGGCAAAATATCACATTGCTTGGTTGTTTTACATAGTTGAAGCGAAAAAATTGTCATTTTAACGCCAGAAAACGTTCAAATCTGACAAAAGTTGGTGGGGCAAACCGGAAAGTTGGTGGGGCAGTGTATATTTTGTGTATTCAGTGTATCATTTGCATAGGAAACTCCACCCGTGACTGCGTGTGCTACTAATGTGCGAATTTTAGGTGCGTGTGCTACTGATGTGCGGTAAATTGTCGGGAGTTGAAGAAATTAGGTCAATGACAACACGCAGAAGTGGTGACATGTGAGCCGATACGATATTTTCGTAGCATGTATGTGTGATCAGTTGGCGCGATACATGGCTGATTTTTACAACATACAGCATCGCAACAAATGTGGAGACGGCCTCGCGCATGACTTGGCAAGGCTTAATTCCAACGGATCCAGGGCCTGGTGTAAACCAGTTGCTGTATACCTGTTTGGAAGCTGCGCACAGGCTTTCTGGAGTTTGATCAAAATGAGAGAAGCACGGGGAACAGATCGCTTCAAAAAAATTTAAACGTCGTAATAACTAGTTTTTTTCGGGAGATCTGCTACCCATTGTCTTTGGTGGGCTTGGATACTCCAAATCATCGGTCCCTAGGTACATCCATAGTATTGACGATGAAACGTAACATGTGCCCAATAGCGAAGCATTTTATTTCATCAGTGAAGTTGAGCGTTACAATATTATTTGACTACACCCACAGATGTTTGAGATGCTTATGCGCAAATTGTAGTGTAGGTAGAAGCCGTGTTTACACGGGACTTTATCATCTTTAGGCATGAATTAATTATTTTTTTTCGGAAATTGAGGCAATTTTAGAAATTGGGCCAAATTATGGCTTTTTTTCTTCCTAACCTCCCATATTCATTTCCACTACAGGTTTAACAGTTCCAGCCTTTGGACGTCAAAGTCCCGTATAAAATACGCTAGGCTACGTTCGCGAACGGAATAGTAATTAACCCTGGAGGCGTTGGGGGGGGGGGGGGGGGGGGGGGGTCCCCCCAGAGCCCTTCATGGACACATTTTCAGCCCCCATCCCGTTCCATCCCATGCCGGGCCATTCAGTCAGACCCAAACCCGTTCCAATCCCAATTCATAATTGACGGGGCTCCCATTCCCACCCGTTTCAGCATATTTCACCTTTTTTAGTGCTTCAAAATGATATGGCCTGTCCCAAACCCATTCCAACCCGTTACATTTCCAAAACATTACCACATTCCCACCAATTTCCATCACATTCCCATTCCCATATGGGATTCCCATTCCATGAAGGGCTCTACCCCCCCCTAGTTTTTTTCCCGCCATAATCAGAAAACGCATAGAGATATTGACTTGAAACTTCCAGCAACTTGAAATGAATAGCTAAGCCACGTTTTGGCAAAACATTGGGTCCCGGCCAGGTCATGTCACGTCAAATGACATGACCACCAAACAACTTCTAGGTAGCACCACCGGCACAATGGTTAATCGAGCGACATGAAACTCATGGCACGTCATGAGGTCATTAGGGACTACAATATCTCGGATTTTCTATATTATATCGGTGACCAAAGGTCAAGTTATAAAATCGTGACCTTTTCAATGTAACCCTAGGGGAAAAAATGCATAATTATCGTAGTAAAGGGATATAATAAAGGGATAAATTTAGTTCATGTTTGCTCTAGCCACTAGTTTTGGCCAGAGACAAGACCTGACCGGGCCCCATATCACGTCTCAGCCAGCACCGGGGCCTTGATCTGGTCCCTACCAGGAACGGACCCCTACCAGTAACTGGCCCGTATACAACAAATTAAGGAGCGGGCCCTGTTGTGATCGGGCCCTCGTCCTGACCGGGCCCCATATCACGCCTTTGCCAACACCGGGCCCCTGCCTCGATCGGACCTGACCACGACCGGACACCTACCAGAAACGGGCCCGTATCAAGAATATCCAAGGACCGGGCCCAGTTGTGACCGGGCCTTCGTTTTGACCGGGCCCCATATCACGCCTTTGCTAGCACCGGGCCCCTGCCTCGATCGGGCCTGTCCAAGACCGGCCCCTACCAGGAACGGGCCCGTATCAAAAATTTGCAAGGACCGGGCCTTGTTGTGACCGGGCCCCTGACCTGACCGGGCCCCATATCATGCCTCTGCCAGCACCGGGCCCTGTCTTGATGGGGCCCCTACCAGGAACGGGCCCTTACCAGGAGCGGGCCCCTAACAAGAACGGGCCCCTAACAAGAACGGGCCCCTATCAGGAAGGGGCCCGTATCAACTAATTTACAAGAACCGGGCCCTGTTGTGTCCAGGCCCTCGTCCTGACCGGGCCCCATATCACGCCTTTGCCAGCACCGGGCCCCTGCCTCGATCGGACCTGACCAAGACCGGGCCCCTACCAGAAAGGGGCCCGTATCAAGAATATGCAAGGACCGGGCCCTGTTGTGACCGGGCCCGTGTCCTGACCTGGCCCCATGCCACGTCTTTGCCAGCACCGGGCCCCTGCCTCGATCGGGTCTGACCAAAACCGGGCCCCTACCAGAAAAGGGCCCGCATCAAGAATATGCAAGGACCGGGCCCTCGTCCTGACCGGGCCCCATATCACGCCTTTGCCAGCACCGGGCCCTTGCCTCGACCAGGCATTACCAAGACCAGGCCCCTGCCAGAATACGGATCCTTTTAATGCGGGCCCCCTCAGAAATTTCGGGGGGGGGGGGGGGGGTCAGCTGACCTCTTTGACCCCCCCCCCCCCCCCTCCCCCCTGCGTGCGCCACTGCTCGTGTATCTTAACGTTTGAATCGAAGGACGAGTGTATCATAACAATGGTTGTAGCATTGCTTTCTAAATGATGCGAACTGACGATCCAGCACTTATTAATGATCTTGAATATATGGTGCATCATCACCGTTATACAGGATTGTTCAAAACATCAGTTGATTAAACCGAGTTGACACTGCTTATACAGATAATGTTTGTAAATGTTCCGCTGAGAAATATCAGATTCAACAGCAGTAAAATACAAATTAAAACCCTGACATTGCGAAATATACCTACTTTTAGCACTCTATATACATACCTTCTATGTATATCCTTGCTTACCTATAACACAAGACAATGGTCAGTGTCCATTGTCTTGTTGTACGCCTTTGAATGTCAGATAATTGCTTATCTACCTCATCTATCACCTATATTATGTGGTAATCACTTGTCTGTCTTGAAATGTACCGTAGCTTGCCTTTTCATTTAAGAACGGTCAGTTTAATACAGAACTACACAATCGTTTATATGAGGAGGAATTCATTGGCTAACTATGTTGTGTAAACATCGTCAGCTCCTATCCTTGGAGCCGTGCGGAAATGGGGAACGTTGAGCAAACGTCTGCGGCTTCCACCTTGACGCCGCAGCTGGCTGGTAAAAGTGAGCCTGCCTGCCTTCTCAGCCGCCGAAAATCGCAGGTCATCGTGTGTACAATGCATCACCCTAAATTACACTGGTGGAACATCTTATCAAATATAGATTGCCCAAGACCCGACGGAGCGGCTGGCTTGGCTGCACATATGAGACTGCGCACCGCTTACGATAGTCATCGCGGGCTCTTTCGGAGGTCCAGTGATGGATTTTAATCTAGAAGCCCCTCATTCGTGTGTTGATCGTACAAAATTAGCTTAATGATAAGGCTATCGCTCCCGTTTGAGAGGACTGATTGCTAATTACTGTATGACGCAAACGAATCGAATCGGACTTCGGCGCAACGCGCATGCACATTTTCTGATTGATGTTGAGCAATGCTCGTGATAGGTCGTTCGGCATTCAACTAGGCTGCCTCCGCTTGGCCGCATTTACTTGGAAATAGTCGAAGCCAAACGTTGATGCTAATTATTTTGGCCGTTATTAAGCGCCATAATTGCATAAAATAACGCTAGTCGGTTATTATTGGTCATTGAAAACTAGTGTAATGGATCTAATGCTTACAAATCAGTTTTGATAGAGCGAATTCAGTTGACCCTGACTCATCACCTGCCTAATGCAATGATACGTTTACACTAGCAAATTGTTTTCAGTGTCATCATTAATATGCATAATGATGCAATAAACACAAACGGACCTATACAGCGTCGCGTCATATAATAACATGCAGTGTCAGTCGGATACATTTAGGACAAGACAAACTGAAAACCATTCACTTCTAATACACTTCCTGGATGGCGGTTATTTGCCTCCAAACCAGATTATCATGTTTTAAAATTACCCAGTCTGTTTGGCTGGGGAGGACAAAAGATACAATAAACTGACCTTCAACTTGGTGTACAGTTATTTTCTAACATTTTCTGCTATTTGTTTCAGTTGACCAAATCGTTCAAGTGTGGTTAGCGCTCCCGCGCAAGTTCCAACCACGGTTAGCTCAATTAAGTTATAAGCCACAAAGATAATTTGCAAATTACAGGTATTCAAAATGTCCACAGTTTCAAGCATTTAACAAAGCGAGCGAAAACGTGTAGATAAGTAGCTTATCTAAATGCTTTCGACAAGAGAAAAAAGAAACATGCACTGCACATGCAGTGGACATGTTGCTACTGCTGCACAAATCCCAAGCACAACAACACGACCGGCGTGTATACGTGACAGATTAACCGGACAAAATGTGCCTTGAAGTGTCTCCACGAACTAGGCCGAAAGCTATAAATGCTGCCTTTCACATCGCGAGGCTGCTGTGGATATAGTCCCACATAAATCAGTCCCTCAGCGGGACAATCGTGACCGCTCTAAAGGCCAGCGAACACTGCTTAGCTGCCAAGTTACCCCTGCACCTGCTCAGTGGTCATGCTCTGATCAGTGATACTTTATCCGGTCTCGCTGATCGCCGTCAGTTGGGTTTAGCGGCGGCCGCGTCTGGACCTATGAACCACGCCGCTGGGCAGAGTAGACAGTGGGGGGGGGGGGGGGTTGGCTTCCCTCAAAATAAACTAGGGCGGGCTCGAGGAATCTATTTTTAGTCTTTCAGAGGCCCACAAGAAGGTCATTATCATTTATGAATGTTAATTTATGAACATGGTCACTAGAAGGAGAAACTACTCAGGACATTTCCCTGACGTTCAACCCGTAAGAATCGCATCGCAAACACTAGGTTCTGCCCCTCGGAAGCCTAAAGAAAAGGCCACCCCGCGTGACAATGAGTGTCTTACTTTAATTTCCCAGATTTCATGCAGGTCAAATGAACACTTATCAAACCCGTTTCCGTCCAAACACACACACTGTCCTATTTCTCTAGCCGTTATCTGTCACAGAAGGAAATTCCACCCAATATAAGCACCGCAGCTCAGTGCTCATGCTGCCAATATACTTTATCCGGTCCCTCTGAACGACACAAATTATACTCCACCATGAACGCCGACTTATGAGTGTCCAAATCCACTGTCTGACATTGTTAATCCGTGCCGGACTGAGTTACGCTCGACCCAATCAGCGTTAGGGGACTCATGACTCTCGTGTCTCGACAGGCTTCTGGTGTACCCCGTGTCGCCAGTGTCGCCCGTGTCGCCGCTGCCTCGTCACGGGCCATTAGCGCCATGATTGGCGACACCTGAAGTCGTGACCGAGCCGCTTATCTGATCTCTGATCGCCCGCGGGCTGCAAGGCGAGGCGGCTCGACAGGTCCCGGGGCTGGGACCGCGTCGGGCCGGGCGGAGGGTCCCTTCACCGCCGCCGCCGCCGCCGCCGACTCATCCGCCGCCACCGCCGCCGCCGCCACCGCCGCCGCCGACTCATCCGCCGCCACCGCCGCCGCCGCCACCGCCGCCGCCGACTCATCCGCCGCCACCGCCACCGCCGCCACCGCCGCCGCCGACTCATCCGCCGCCACCGCCGCCGCCGACTCATCCGCCGCCACCGCCGCCGCCGACTCATCCGCCGCCGCCGCCGCCGCCGACTCATCCGCCGCCACCGCCGCCGCCGACTCATCCGCCGCCGCCGCCGCCGCCGACTCATCCGCCGCCACCGCCGCCGCCGACTCATCCGCCGCCACCGCCGCCGCCGACTCATCCGCCGCCACCGCCGCCGCCGACTCATCCGCCGCCACCGCCGCCGCCGACTCATCCGCCGCCACCGCCGCCGCCGACTCATCCGCCGCCACCGCCGCCGCCGACTCATCCGCCGCCACCGCCGCCGCCGACTCATCCGCCGCCACCGCCGCCGCCGACTCATCCGCCGCCACCGCCGCCGCCGACTCATCCGCCGCCACCGCCGCCGCCGACTCATCCGCCGCCGCCGCCGCCGCCGCCGCCGCCGACTCATCCGCCGCCGACTCATCCGCCGCCACCGCCGCCGCCGACTCATCCGCCGCCGCCGCCGCCGCTGATCTACTAACCCGTGTACTTCTGACGCCGACAGGACCCCATGGGGCCCCTTCACTGCCCACGAATCGTGTCCGAGCGGGGTTTGCACGCACACTGGCGAACAGCGACAGTTTCAAGACTGCTCTCCGTGAGCGAGGTGGACAGTTATGGTCGGGGAGCGCGTGTATAACAATTAACAAGCAAGCGCGGAGAGTAGTCCAAACGATGTACGGGCAGCAAAGCCGGTCACTAGACTTGTTAATCACTGTCAACTCCTAACTTGTCACAGAAGAAGTTCAAGGATGCCCTTCGAATCGTGGCGGACGTTTCCACCCGGATACAAACCACGTGAATGTTACGGGACCCGAGTTAAGCTTCTTTTTGTCCTGTCACCGTTTGGTCCTACCCCAAACAAACGAGGAAGTTATGTCAAACAGCCGGGGATCCCACAAATGGTTTGGGTGCTCCCGATTCTGACATTGAAGTTTAGCGGGGCTTATGTCTTCCGGGCGCCACGAACGTCGCATTCGCCGCGCACGTCATAAGTGTTAGAAGCTTGTGGAAAAATAACCCATGATATGGCAGTCCAACGGCGATTTTATGGGCTTAATTCTGCAACGAAAGGCTATGGGGCGTTTTTTGCCGCCATTAGGATTGTGATCTATGTTCTGCTCATTATTTCCCATAATTTACTTCAAGGTTAATACGCAAAGCCTTCTGTTAGATGATTGCAGTAATGTATCACACAAGCGTACAGATTGCGACAAGTAAATAATAAATAGGTGAATTAAGTTACGCCATTTGGAATATATCCACACACAGTGTAAATTATTTAGCCGGAATGAGCTGTCAGCCCCAAGGCATCAAAATTTGCTGGAAAACGTAATGCCAATTAACGGTATAGCTGTTGGAGTGTCATTTAACATACAATTACGAGAACATAATTATTTGAACAATGCATTGAGCGTCACCCTCGCTTTCTGCCTCCTGA
Organism: Chirona hameri; assembly: GCA_036785665.1. Classification (NCBI taxonomy): domain Eukaryota; kingdom Metazoa; phylum Arthropoda; class Thecostraca; order Balanomorpha; family Balanidae; genus Chirona; species Chirona hameri. The sequence goes on from JAXIVJ010001762.1 coordinate 116,102, forward strand.
TGACTTCATCACATCCATGTCTTAACAATCACGAAACCACCACCCCCACGTAATTTATCGATACTGGTGTCGTCGCACTGCTCGTGCGCTTCGCACGCGCAGTAGTCGCCGGAGTCATCTCATATTCAGTCAACCTTGGTTTCGACACAGCGAGAGAAGAAAAAAACAGTCGCAGCCCACAGAAAATGACTAGGCAGAACGGCCGACGTAACATGGAGTCGCGAACTTGGTGAGCTGCCCAGGAGCCAGGGTCAAGCACGTGCTGATGATCCTCTACCCCGCTCGGGCACTTCGCGTAAACCCTTAGGTGTTGGCGTCTGGTTTGTTTTCCATGCGCTATTGATTGCTTGCGCTGATTCCAGTTGACGTAAACTACAGCGATGACCTAATTATAGCGATAAGTGACCGGTTATATGTGCGTGCAGCACCCTATGCTGTGGCCAGCTTGCGGTGTCGAGTACAAGGGATCAGTTGATGGTCGTCCCGATCAGCTGGTCAATTTGGATGTACCGCTCATCAACTCATCTTACGCTCGAGTGTACCACATAAGCACAGCATGTGCTGCGCCCTTCGAAGTTCAAACCCCAACCCACCCTACAGTCAAACACGTACCACAATACCTCCACCACTACCCCCCTCCCCTACCCCCCCCCCCCCCCCAGGCTGCCGGGGTGGCGTGCAGTCCCGGTCGCCTGCCGCCGCCGCCCACACGGGAGGGCCCATTACCAATCCAGGCGTGCTGGCCGCCGCCGCCGCGCCGCCACCGCGCCGGTGGCAGTCCTGTGCCGGGCAGGGGTGCCAGTCATCACAGGGCCGGCCGCGCCCGCGGCACCGATTTCAATGGGGTCGGCCTTCGAGACGCTGCGACACGCGGGGCAGAGCGTGAGGCGGCGGCAGGGAGCGTGCGGAGCGGTGCGGAGCGTGCGGAACGGTGTGCGGGGCAGAGCGTGAGGCGGCGGCAGGGAGCGTGCGGAGCGGTGCGGAGCGGTGCGGAGCGGTGCGGAGCGGTGCGGAGCGGTGCGGAGCGGTGCGGAGCGGTGCGGAGCGGTGCGGAGTGACCCCCACACACACACCCCGGTCCGCCCCTCCCCACTGCGACTCGAGAGTTGAGGGGCAGGCTAGACGGCTTCCGTAGCGCTCTGGAAGCAGGTGACACAAACATCCGTCGGACAGTGGCTTTGAGCAGTACGTTAGATGGCGGTGAGATGAAAATGATGCTCATCTCCTTTCTCGCTGGCGTGGCGAGACAAACCCGTTTGGCGTTTGCTCGAACTCGAAAACTCGCAACGGTTGCTGGGAAAGGACAAAGGTGACGCGTAACAAGGGTGTGGTTGCCTGTGAAGGACGAATGCCACAGGAAAGGCTCAAAAGTAAGAACATAGCTTTCACAGGAAAGGAACCCTTGCGCTCTTTTAAGCTGGAAAAAGAATATTGGAACAAATGTCGGTGTCGACTGCAACGCTGGGAAGTTCTGTTGGATAGATATCACAGCCATAAACCACCCAGTAGAATTCATATCGCACCGTTCGATCTATTCCTAGAATGTGTATGCGCACAGGTATTACCCTCGTCAATCACCTACAACATTTGCAAACTCCTTTCATAGAGAACCACATGTGAACAATCTCAACTCTACGTGAGTATAATTCTATGCGTGACACTTTTTGTGCAGGAGCACACGTTAAAGCGATCATTTCGACTTCAGGTTTTGCAGAGCAGGCTTTAAAATCGTGGAGATTTCGTCAAAACTATGGCGTCCATTCAGCAGCAGCAATCATTGCAGCCATAAAATCGCCACTACAATAGATTACGATATATCGTTCGTGGCAAGGCTCCCCACGACCGGTGCGTGTTTTTGGATCAGCATGCAGCTGCCAAAGCCTGCACAGCCACACATGAAGGCGATGACGTCATCCGCTGTCCTTGAACATGCGCGGAGTGTGTCGACCATCGAACAGGGCAAGGCAGAACAAGGCAGAGTGAGCTCTTCGCAGCGGTGTCGAAACAGGAACAATGCGAACGCTCTCGGCAACACCTGTAACGTTCACCGGCCCGGCGTCTACCGCAGCCTTATTCGCCGCCATCGGAAGCCCCGACCAGAGACAAGCCACCGCACCGATGCACGGGGCCTTTGTTTCCAGCGGCGTAACCGACCAGTGGCGTCACTGAGCAGTGAGCACTGAACTGTCGACAATGCACGCGTACAGCACGCACCAGACGCCTCCAGCTGGGACGAGGTAGTCACAGTCTACCCTGCCTACGGGGGCCATTCTGCTGTCGGTCGTTACAGCGACCTATTGCAGGTGGACATGCTGCGTTACGGTTTCCACTGGCTCATGATCAGCATGCGCATGAGACAGTCGCCTGTGCTCATGCTAAATGTTTGCCGTCACTTGGGTTTAGCGGTGGCCGCTCCTGGACCTGTGAACCATGCCGCTGGACAGAGTAGACAGTGGGGGGGGGGGGGCGTTGGCTTCCCTCAAAATAAACTAGGGCGGGCTCGACGAATCTGTTTTGAGTCATCCAGAGGCCCACAAGTAGGCCATTATGATTTATGAATGTTAATTTATGAACATGGTCACTAGAAGGAGAAACTAATCAACACATTTTCCTGGCATACAGTTCAACCCGTAAGAATCACATCGCAAACACTAGGTTCCGACCCTCGAAAGCCTAAAGAAAAGGCCACCCCGCGTGACAATGAGTGCCTTACTTTCAATTTCCCAGATTTCATGCAAGTCAAATGAACACTTATTAAACCCGTTTCCGTTCAAACACACACACTGTCCTATTTCTCTAGCCGTATCTGTCACAGAAGGTAACTCCACCAAATATATGCACAGCAGCCGTTTCTGCCGAGGACTTGGGGCACTTGGGTGCTAATTACCGTCATTTTACAGCTCATCTCTCTGAGAGACTCCCAGGCAAAGTGGGTACTGGAGGTCACTGTGGTCGGAAGCTACCTCCTCAAGGCTGGACAGCGTCGCGTCTGCGACCCACGCTCCCGCACCCTCCAGCACGCTCCCGCACGCTCCCGCACCATCCAGCACGCTCCCGCACGCTCCCGCACGCTCCCGCACGCTTCCGCACCATCCAGCACGCTCCCGCACCATCCAGCGCGATTCCGCACTCTCCCGCACCCTCCAGTACGCTCCCGCACCCTCCAGTACCCTCCAGTACCCTCCAGTACCCTCCAGCACCCTCCCGCACCATCCAGCACCCTCTAGCCCGCTCCCGCACGCGACACCGCTCTTAACGTTGACCCGGCTGGCCTTCAACCCTCCATTTATCAACTCAGGGCGCCGACTGCGGCGGCTGCGGCGGCTGTACCACGGCTAAGATCCGGATCCGTGGGTACCGCGTGAGGGCGCCGAGGCGCCGACTGCGGCGGCTGCGGCGGCTGTGCCACGGCTAAGATCCGGCTCCGTGGGTACCGCGTGAGGGCGCCGAGGCGCCGACTGCGGCGGCTGCGGCGGCTGTGCCACGGCTAAGATCCGGCTCCGTGGGTACCGCGTGAGGGCGCCGAGGCGCCGACTGCGGCGGCTGCGGCGGCTGTGCCACGGCTAAGATCCGGCTCCGTGGGTACCGCGTGAGGGCGCCGAGGCGCCGACTGCGGCGGCTGCGGCGGCTGTGCCACGGCTAAGATCCGGCTCCGTGGGTACCGCGTGAGGGCGCCGAGGCGCCGACTCTAACTCTGACCGTGACTGGCGCCCGTGCAGGGTCTCCGCCGCGAGCTGCGCGAGCCTTGTTTGGCGCACGAGACGAGGCGGGCGAGGCGGGCGAGGCGGGCGAGGCGGGCGAGGCGTCTTTATCCCAGACGCCTGATCGTGGACCGAAGGTGACGTCACCCGGCTACAAACAGGCCTGATGGCTGGTGGGTGGTACTCTATTGTTCTCGCTCACTAATTGCCAGCCTGACCTCGCGGCTGCATAACAGTTTATCACGGGAGACAGTTTCCGGGGCGATTGGAAGTGGGCGAGGACGGTTTTCGGCGCCCGCACAGGGCACGTGCGACGATCTGGTGACCCCTGATGTTGTCTGGATGTGGCTGCAATCAGGCACCTCGAATGAATGCAACAACGCGCCTAATACGGATACAATGAGTTTTAGTAGCACAGGTTATGCTGCGATTACCAGAGTGGTATGTAAGTACGCTTTTGGAATCGCCTTTTGTTGTTGCTTCCCAAGAGCGTCGCCACCTTCCGAAAGTTGGGGGGACGGAGGTATTTTAAGTCGATTATTTCTATGTGACGCCCATTCGCGTAATGTTAAGATCCGAAAATGGGGGGACACGTCCCCCCCCGTCCCCGCGCTTCCGACGTCCATGGTTGCTTCATCAAGTGAGTTAAATTCAGAGGTTATATACCTCCTCGACTCGACCGGTGATAACTAACAGACACTCGACCAGCTGGTTGGCAGCTCCATAACGCAATCTAAATCCATTGACAGCCAATGATGTCCGCTAGTAAAAAGCCAGACGGCTGCTCTGGCGGCTCAAGCGGCGGCGGCGGCGACGGCGACCGAGGTAGGTGCCGGTGGTAACTGGTAGGGTCACATATTTTCACTTTCGTCTCCCACGCCGCGCGGCGCCCATGGTACCGGCGCATGCGCAGTGTGGCGGAGGCCACACCCAGCCGGCACGCCCCGCCCAAGGTCAGGTCGCCGGCGCGGGCAGAGCAGCGGTTAGTCCATTCCTCTCATTACACCTCCCCGCCACATCCCACACCCCTCCCCCGCCGCCCGCCCGCCATCTCCCTCCCCCACCTCTTCCCCACTCCTCCCCACCCCTCCCCCGCCGCCCGCCCGCCCTCTCCCTCCCCCACCCCTTCCCCACCCCTCTCCCGCCGCCCGCCCGCCTTCTTCCTCCCCCACCTCTCTCCCACTCCTCCCCACCCCTCCCCCGCCGCCCGCCCGCCCTCTTCCTCCCCCACCTCTCTCCCACTCCTCCCCACCCCTCCCCCGCCACTCGCCCGCCCTTTTCCTCCCCCACCTCTTCCCCACTCCTTCCCATCCCTTCCCCGCCGCCCGCACGCCCTCTTCCTCCCCCACCTCTTCCCCACTCCTTCCCATCCCTCCCCGCCCTCTCCCTCCCCCACCTCTCCCCCACTCCTCCCCACCCCTCCCCCGCCCTCTCCACCTGCCCTCTTCCTCCCCAACCTCTCCCCCACTCCTCCCCATCCCTCCCCCGCCCTCTCCACCCGCCCAGAACACTCGGTATCCAGAGCAACAGGTGGTGCAGCTGGAAGCTCTCCAGGCGACCGGTCCCGGTCTGCCCAGCTGTCTTCAGCAGCCGGTAGTGCAGCTGGAAGCTCTCCAGGCGACCGGTCCCGGTCTGCCCAGTTGTCTTCAGCAGCCGGTGGTGCAGCTGGAAGCTCTCCAGGCGACCGGTCCCGGTCTGCTCAGTTGTCTTCAGCAGCCGGTGGTGCAGCTGGAACCTCTCCAGGCGACCGGTCCCGGTCTGCTCAGCTGTCTTCAGCAGCCGGTGGTGCAGCTGGAAGCTCTCCAGGCGACCGGTCCCGGTCTGCCCAGTTGTCTTCAGCAGCCGGTGGTGCAGCTGTAAGCTCTCCAGGCGACCGGTCCCGGTCTGCCCCAGCTGGAAGCTCTCCAGGCGACCGGTCCCGGTCTGCTCAGTTGTCTTCAGCAGCCGGTGGTGCAGCTGGAAGCTCTCCAGGCGACCGGTTCCGGTCTGCCCAGTTGTCTTCAGCAGCCGGTGGTGCAGCTGGAACCTCTCCAGGCGACCGGTCCCGGTCTGCTCAGCTGTCTTCAGCAGCCGGTGGTGCAGCTGGAAGCTCTCCAGGCGACCGGTTCCGGTCTGCCCAGTTGTCTTCAGCAGCCGGTGGTGCAGCTGGAAACTCTCCAGGCGACCGGTCCCGGTCTACCCAGCTGTCTTCAGCAGCCGGTGGTGCAGCTGGAAGCTCTCCAGGCGACCGGTCCCGGTCTGCCCTGCTGTCTTCAGCAGCCGGTGGGTGGGGCAGACAGTCAGATGAAGGACATGGAGGGAATGGTCGGATATGCATGATGATTGAGCCACTTTTAATGAGGCTGTATAAGTGAGTGGAGGACGGTGGGCCATTTAGCCGTGTGCGCGTCAGGCAGGCCGTTTGCACGTTTCAGAACATGAGTTATACAGGAGTGGACTGCTTGCGATTGCATGAGTGGACTGCTTACGATGCTGAATGATGCTGCAAACGTGAGATAATGTGTGCTTATATGGTGCTTGTGTGTGCTTATAATGTGGGGTTTCCGGCAGTTTATGCCACGAGTGTGTCTGCATGACATGATATGGAATATTACCCGCGCCCCCGATATTCCCCGTAACCATGACCACCAGATAGACAGTTGATGACTCACAGATGTTGGATAGTTGAAGAAAGGCGCGGGTCTTGAAACCGAGACCCACCCCTGCTGCAATGCATACTTATCAGGGCCACCACTTGCGGGGTAAGACAAGCCCCTTGTTTCGGAGGAGGTAGGCCACTCTCCACCCTGAACACCTGCAATCCCAGCTCTCCTGCTGTAGCCAAGGATATCACTGCCCCGTGCCCATCCTGCGATCATTCGTGAGCAAGAAAACAGACACTATTAACTCACTTGCGTGTATCAATGTTCCTAGAGCCGGAAATAGTTATAATTTTAACCACAAATACTCCTGGTTCAGCCGGTGTCATTATTTTACCTCGGAGGACAATAAGTGGCTGAATTGGTATAGCCGGTGATAGTCTTCTCAGGGTCAGCTCGCAAATGAGCTCCAGTTGTATAATCAGCGGTGGATTACATCAGACTGCGCTAAGATATGCATTATTCACCGTCCCTAAAACGTGTGCACAGAAGATCTGGAGCATTAGGTCAGCATTGCATGGGGCGCTGTCCGTTGGCATGCCTATGGCAGTGACGTCACAGTGGTATGTCTGTGACGTCACTGTGGTGAACTTGTGACGTCGCTGGTTGTGTCGAACCGCAACATAGTCTTGCTGATCGCACGCAGGACGTTGGCTGTTCGTAAACAGATTGTCTAGTAACGAATAACCCCGGGAGCTTGGGCGATGAACTCGAAAGAACAGCACAAATTACAGACATGAAATATAAGGCAGACACGGCAGACCTATGTAGTCTTCGTCCGATAGAAGCTGCTAACACAATGTGCTCCATTCTGAATAGACCGCAGATAACATCGGGCGAACTCGATTCATGGAATATGGACGTTAGGCTATCGGTGATCATATCGATAGAAGAATCGATAACCTCCACGCTCCTAAAACGGGCATCTAGCGAACGAACGTTTTGTAATAGAAGACAAAAACAGAAGAGACAAAAATGGTAGTAAAAACCGTTTCGACAAACGTTTTTGTATGCGGAGAGAATTTGTCACTATTCATGAGAAAGGTAACATAGTACAAATCAAACACACATTCAACTGGACACGATGAAGAAAATGTCTGAAAAAATGACCTCGTCGAAGTAGACCCACCAGTCTGAGACTGACTGAGTAAGCAGCACGCGTCATCTCCGAATGAGCTAGGCATATTGGTCGGGCAGTTTCCGACCTTGGCCAGAACAGCCGCTTCAAGGAGGCGCACTAGTGTGGTGAAACAGCTGTCTATGGCCGGCGCTGTGAACACGCGTATGATGGGAGACCGACGGCTCGATGAGGGTCTGACACGAGCGCGTTTCACACCGCGCTGATGGCTCATCAAATCAGCGTCCCTGAATGCGCTGATCGTTCCGACCTAGCGTGGGGGTGGTCCTTGTCGGTTCCCGCCGGCTGGGACGTCCTTGCGCACATTTCTGCTATACAAAGGAATTACGCGTTGCGACACATATTGGTCAGAATGTTCCCATGATAGCTCGATACGCAGGGTCGGTGCGGGCGGGGTTAAAACCGCGACCGCACCGGCGAGCGGTACTCCAATGCCAAGCCGCCGTGCAGGAGCACAACACCGGTAAACACCAGCACATTGTTCGCAGTTGGAACACGAAGGTATACTAGAACTGCATGGTGTAGAAAAGCCGACCATGCAGCGGTTTTTACCTGCAGCTGCGCTGCATTTCGTCTTATGGTGCAGTTTACGGCGAGCTGCGCCAACAAAATACAAATAATTTGCTTGATTCTGAGCACTGTGAGCAGTTATGTCAGCTCGAATTTAGATGAAAAGTGAGCAATGGCCTAGAAAATGTTAGACAAAAATGTCCCACCCTCATTTAACGGCATACACGGCAGTATGTATTCATGCCAATCCGAGAACGGACGATAGACAGGTAAACCAAATTAATTAATTTAAACATTATTTGGCGGTAATCACATAAGTGATTACTATTGATAAAGGTTCTAAATCGCACATCGACATGCCAACCGTTCCAGCCTTAGGACAAAACTTCAGTATCGAATCCATTAGGCATACTTATCGCACACCCACATGCCTTTCAATCCATTTGCTGGAAATCCCTATAACTGAAATAACCGATCGCATTCGGATCAATCACGATCACTTACGTCGTCAAGCTGGCAGCCTGAAGGACATATGCCTGCTTGCGATGTTGTTTGGCTCTTTTAATGAACATTCACGATCAACCAATCACCCATCTGGCCTTTGAAAGGGCAGTGTGTCCGACTCAACGCCCACGATCTTTGAGAATGTCCACTTCAAGAGGTCTTAGTGCTCGGCGGCTGCGGTTTGGTCTGTCGTTAATCACTCTACGCCGCCACCTTAGTGCAGAGAAAGACTGCATTAACATAATATTCACGGCGCTTCAAAGCAGACCGTGATGTCTCCCAGAACCCCAATCCCAACTTGTGCAATAGCCGATGTATTATAAACATTTATTTAATTGGACCAAAAAACAGTACAAATATCTTCGAAGAGGTCTCGCGTACCTCAGCGATATTTGTATTCGCATACAATTTTAGTGATCATTTAAGTGTGCCTTAGAATCAATTACTCATAAAGAAGACTTGACAATCCAATGCTGAACTGAATAGTGAATAGCGCCCATTTATTATGGAACGATATTTGTCCCAAGATTCATCATGAAAAGTTATCTTGGACAGCATTCGCAAGTTAACCTCAGGAATGCAACTTATTCATGCCTTCTAATTCATCCAGTTTCATCTCCGACAAGCAGCAATACAACCACCACCACTCACACCAACAATGTTACAGTGAATTAAACAGTCATGCTATCATCGTATTGTCCTTTCTCAAAGTCAACTTCGTCATGCCCATCTTCGAACTGTCACGGTGCAGCCGTATCAATCCATTCCTCATCAGCGCAGCCGTATCAATCCATTCCTCATCAACGCAGCCGTAGCAATCCATTCCTCATCAGCGCAGCCGTATCAATCCATTCCTCATCAGCGCAGCCGTATCAATTCATTCCTCATCAGCGCAGCCGTATCAATCCATTCCTCATCAGCGCAGCCGTATCAATCCATTCCTCATCAGCGCAGCCGCATCAATCCATTCCTCATCAGCCCTCGACATCCCCTTCTTCGAAGCAACGCCTCTGGTGGATGTATATCGCCCGCATGTCATCGGGGATGTTTGTTTTGTCTTCCACTTCATTGCATCGCTGACGTCACTGCAGTGTCTGCGCCTGTGCTGGTTCACGAGATCATACTACAGATTACACGGCAGGTGCACACCACACGCTGACCGCGGCCGATCGGTGGCATTGGCGACATGGTGACGGCCTAACCATGATGACCTTACCCAGGGAACTGCTGTTATCATTGCAGCTGGCTTCAGGCGTTCTTATTCCCCCCCCCCCCCCCACTGGGTACAGATAGGATAGACCGCCTTCAGTCGGCATGTCATGGCAGTTAGTCATGCAGGCATGTTTGTCGCGCTGTTCGGCATTGGAACGTCATGCTGCGATTACTTCACCGGTAACCGCATTCAATTGAGATTCAAATGCTGGATGCAAACGGATTGCCTTCAGCGTAGCGAGTCGAGCAAAGGGGAGCGGGAGCGATACCAATCTAGCATTGCATTAGTGACAATGCCTCATCATCTGTGACACACTGAAGGTTATTTCCGAGCAAGAGAGCTCTTTGTTAACCGATACACACATCCGCGTCAAGCTCGTGAACGCCTCGTGTCCTTCCCGAGACCACATCGCGGTGTATTTACGACGGCGCAGTGACCTGATTGTGCTCTGGCTGGCCAGGTAAATCACAGGATCCACGCTATGTGGCCTTCTCCTAATGACGCGCGGTTTATGAATATGAAGCGAGATGGTAATCCGCGCGCGTGCTCCGCCCGCCCCCGCCCCCGCCCCCGCCCCTCGCGCATCCTTGGGCCGACAACACGTCTCTGTTAGCGGTGATCGCCATTAGGTGCCAGTCTTCATTCAGTCTCCGGTGGCGACATCGGAATTCAGCCCACGTAAGTGGCCTCATGGTAATGCCACCAGCTTGATAGACGCCGTGACAAAAACGAACCTACGAGAAGAGGACTAGGTGTCCAAGATGAGTATTTCTGTTGTAGCTACACAAATGACAGATATTATTATTTTTAGCGTTCCAGCGTCCAAAGGTGGTGTGTCAATAGTAATCACTTCAGGACGGGTTAACACGACTCATTTAGAAGTAAGAGGTGACACCACAAGTGAGCTAGGTCTAAGAGTGACGAAGATATTGTGGCTGCCATCAGCTTGGAGGCCTTAGTTTGGAATGCGACTGTTCTGGATTCGCAGCCCACATTTACCACGTTAGGAGCTTATCGCTTATCGTTACCAACTAAGGAGAAGTAGGGTAGGGAGAAACACTTGAAATGGGGAGAAATTCGGAAAGCGACACCCGCTTGTCTCCATGTTTGTATATTAACCAAGGCAGCAGCGGAACGCATCTCTGTGCGCCAAAGTGGAGCGAGACAATAACTTCATTGTACCGATCGCTTCATCGTAAAGACAGACTTCAAGGATCGTTTCATCGTAACGACAGGATCTGTGTGTCGTTTGTTGAGTTTATCAGACCGGAACACATCGCTAAACTGATCCCTCGGCTATTTGAACAGCTGGTAATGCACAGTTGGTATGCATCCCAATGTAATTCCTGGTATGGCAAGATAAACCCAAGCGAGTCACTGGTATGATGATGCTAATATAATTACCCTCACAAACCAGTAGCTACCTGTACGGTCGTCTACCCTGGGCCCGTGTGACTTGGACGAAGTGACTCAGGTCGGGTGCAGTGACCTTTCTGCCACCTCTCGAGCGGACGTCATGGTCCACAGCTCTATGTTGATTTTGACATGTTCTGACTGTTGGCAAACGTCGCCTGGCAGTACTGAAGGACGTCGGTGCGTGCCGAGTTCTGACACCCAACAGGTCCTCCGCGTATTCAGAACGGTATGGTGAAGTGGTGTCTGGAGAATGGGCCACTTTGTGCTGTGTGAGGCCGCTGCATATGTTAGCGAAAACAATGCCTCATGAAACTAGTTTGGCATTCATACATGTGCTTATGACGTATGCGTGTCTAAAATGACCTGACCCTGACATGAGTCTGGTCCTCTAGAGATGTCAAGTACGTGAAAACACAGAACACGAAC
>JAXIVJ010001763.1:0-2500 GCA_036785665.1 Chirona hameri
CCACTGACGCACTGGTTGGTGCTGTGACGCCACTGACGCACTGGTTGCATGTATGTATGAATGTATTGGACAGTAAAAAACACTCCGATGCATAAAACGGCTATTCTGAGTGTCGCGTCATGGTTAAAAGGTAGAGACATGTTAAAAAACGACACTTAGCAACATGCGTACTAGAAACTATAATGCGCTCCATGATCACACACACACTCTCACACAGCGACTGACATAAACATACACACGACACCCATCATACACCATGTAAAAGATCACCGAGCTGACGTGTTAAAAGATGGTAAAGACGCCTCACACGCAGGTCCGGCGGCAACGCGTTGTAGCGCTGCGCTACACTGTATAAAAAGCGTCTCTTGCCGGCTTCGGTTCTCACGCGCGGGAGGGCCAAATCAGCGTCCTGGCGTGTGCTTCTAGATCGAAACTCAGAGTTATGTCGAAAGCCGGGAGGCGAGATGCTGTGACGCCTGCACTGGTTAGTGCTGTGACGCCGGCTGACGCACTGATTGGTGCTGTGACCGCCGCTGACGCACTGGTTGTTGATGTGACGCCACTGACGCACTGGTTGGTGATGTGACGCCACTGACGTCACCTGGGTTGGTGATGTGACGCCACTGACGCATCTGGTTGGTGCTGTGACGCCACTGACGCACTGGTTGGTGATGTGGACGCCGCTGACGCAACTGGTTGGTGCTGTGACGCCACTGACGCACTGGTTGGTGCTGTGACGCCACTGACGCACTGATTGGTGCTGTGGACGCCACTGACGCACTGGTTGGTGATGTGACGCCACTGACGCACTGGTTTGGTGATGTGACGCCACTGACGCACTGGTTGGTGCCTGTGACGCCACTGACGCACTGGTTGGTGATGTGACGCCACTGACGCACTGATTGGTGCTGTGACGCACTGACACTGATGCTACTGAACTGGGCGGTACACCACCACGCAGCCCCGTCTAGGTGGGTACATTTATACCGCCTGGACTACCAGCAGATGTGAAGTTATACGTCAGGCGGAGATACGCAGGATTGGGCTTGTCGCTCTGTTCTGTGGATTCGAGATGGTGTTAAATATCAAATTTGTTACGCAACATCACGCATGGGCCAAACGATGCTTTTGCTTTATCTGTGTAACTTTGCAGAGTATGCTAGTACACAGCATCGTTGCTTGTCACGGTCAACTGAAACTCACTTTTCTGAGCCTGTGGGTGTGCAGTCACTTTGAGCCTCCCGCCCTGCAGCCATTTATTTTATGTCTATGATTATCCAGCTAAGTAGCTGTCACGTTAGACCTGTTAAACAATAACCGACTTTCAGCGGACCTTCTCCCCTGGTATTTTTCCCATTGCTGGAGGCCCAATAGGCAGCATGCCAAGTTCCAGCTATCAATGTGTACCTTTAACACGCGCAGTGGAGGGTGGGGCACTTTTGTGCCCCTCCCCCTCACATGTTTTCGTGAATAGCTCGAAAACGAAGCGGAGCAGGGCGGTGCTTTTTACGCGACATTTACGCCAACCTCAATAGCGGATCGTTTTGACGTAAAAAATCAAAATCGGTCAGTACATTTTTTGAGTTATATGGATTTTAATTCATGATGGCCGGCCAGAATCGAGTTCGGCAAAAGCGATATCTCAGGAGCCAACAGTCGGGATCGGGATGATTCAAACGCCATTCGGTAGACAATGTCAATGATGTTCATCCCCGGAAACAATTTTGGACACATTGCTGGTGACCTGTGACGTCACAGAGGTCAAATTCCCAAAATTGTGACATTTGGCCAGATTTGACCCTTCGTGACCTCGTTTGACCCTTGAAGATATAGACCGAAGGTCACGTACATTTTTTGACAACGTAGATCATCATAGCACCTAGCATGCCCTGTAAGTTTGATCGTTCATAGCTCTCATACTTTCGGAGATCTTATGGGGGGGGGGGGCACTAAAGTGCCCCCCCCCCCCTCCCGCCACTGCTGTTTTAGTGGCATTCCCCCCCTCTCCACTGCGCGTGTTGACCCTCCCGCACGAGCGCCGACCGAATCCGCCCCATAGGGACAGTACAATGTCAAATAATGTCAATAGATGTCAGCACCGTCATTTTCGAGCGAACGGCTGATAAGCGACAAGGGAAGCCGAGTTTAATGAATACAAAGGCACCAGCTGCCACTACTAGCGTGTAGGTGCCACTGCCACTACTAGCGTGTCTCGAACAACTCGCGTAGTTTTCAACCGATTTCGATTTGCAACTTTCAGTACCCTACTTTTTTGAAAATTTCCCACATACTCTGAAAATGTTAAATTTATAACCCACATGTGAGCCGTGACCTATCACCTGTTTCTCAAGGTCATGTCAGGCCCAGCTGCGTCCCGTAGTATCGATGCTTGTAACTTCTGCAGTTTTCGAGTATTTGTTTGTTCAGGAGCATATTGCACAGGTGTTTCCAGGTGACAGTTGTGGTTTCCACTGAGATTGTGACCTCGATTGACCTTTTC